>CM052319.1:23742484-23909359 GCA_028455605.1 Lasioglossum malachurum
GAGAGAGAGAGAGTGGAAGAGAGAGAATCTGGGGAAAGGGTAGAGGAACAGAGCACAGTCCAGGGTTGAACGGGACGGTACTCCCATCCAGCAATTTTTTAACAAGTCGAGTTCGTGTTCCCTGCCGACGCGATAACGGCCGCTTCAGGTGGGGCTGGATGGATTCGTTTTATTTTATTCCACGAGACCGCTTTTTTGTACTCGTTGTTCGTTTTACGCTATCGGGTTTTCGCCTTTTTCGTCGACGTTGGATTGCTCGGCAACTACCAATCAGGATCATCTGACAGAAAGTACCCCGCGCTTCGTCCCGAGCACCTACTCCCTCTCCCTCGCACGCTCCCTCTTCCTCTCCCTCACCCACGCGCACTCCCCCTCTCTTTTTCTCCCTCTCTCTCTCTCTTTCCCTCTCTCGCTCTTCTTTCCATTCCGTGCTCTCTTTTTCTCTTTCCGCATCCACCCTCTGTTATACATACACAGCCGTATATACTCTACCTCATCCTCTCTCTCGTTGCACCCTCTCACACCATCTCTCGCTCTCTTTGTATCTCCATCTCTCTTTATTCGGATTCGTTCCATCTCGGCAACCTGGCCTGCTACGTTCACCGACCAATTTGTTCGATAAAAGCTCTCGACTGATTGGCTGGACAACGCGGCCACGGCTCTTTTTTCCAAGCGTGAAATTTACCGTGGTAACCAAGTCATTCTTTTCTATCGCGGTTACGAATATTCGTCGGTCCGAGTCCAATTCTCCCGACGCTTTCTTCGACGTTCCCTTCCATTTTGTCGCGTGTTTCGCCCGTATACATCTCACCACCATCTTCGTTTTGGTTCGCAAATTCCTTCAATGGTATCCTTGTTCGTATAAAAGATCACCAATGGTGGTAACTGGACTGCGGATCTTTATGCAAAATAAAAATGTTTTACTTTCTTTGTCGATATGGATAAAAGGTTGAAAATAATGTAACAGAATTCGTAAATTCTTCTAATGTTTTCACTGTTTTAAATTACACCTACTCATTTTTCTTATAAATGCATAAAGATCCGCAGTCTAGTGATAACCAATGGTGGCAACCAAGTCATTCTTCTCTATCGGTCCGAGTCAAATTCGACCACCGTCTTCATTTTCGGTTCGGAAATCTCTTGATCGGATCCTGATTCGTATAAAACGCGTTGTCAACTCTTTGTTGTGTAACAGAGATAGATATTCCGATTGCAACGTGGCCTGTTATGTAGCGTGTGTTATTTATTACGTCGACCACTATACCGTTTTATACATGTGTATGTATACGAGATCAGATACAGCAGCGCAAAATTTCTCTCCGATATTATCGTCCGACGGCCGACCTAAAAACTTGAGTAGCCGGTCAATATAGGGCGGTGAAGCGCTACATTAGGCATGTAAACATTCGCTATCTGCCCATCGTACGAGCAATCTGTCGATCGAATTTTCACTTGGCTACTTCGCCGTCGCGTCGACCGATTAAGATGGCTACGCGCTCTCGTCTTTGCTCCTCGTTCCCGTTATACAACAAATACAAATGTCGACAGATAACCTGTCTATCGTCTAAAACATTCTTTCCCATAAATCTGATCGAACAATCTGCTTACTTGAACGAAATCTAACTAGTATGAATGTTGTGCCTTTCTTTTTCGATGAAATCGGTTCGCTTGTAATCAATAGACTGCGGATTTTATGCATTTATGACAAAACTGGGTACATACGTACAATTTAAAGCAGTGGACATGTTAAAAATATTTAAGGACATCGATGTATTAGTTTCAGCTTAACAGGATAATTAAAAGAAGAATACAATTTTTATTTGGCTCCTGTGTCCAGCAATCAATGCAAATATTTTTTATTTTGCATAAAGTTCCGCAGTCTAGTAATTAACATTAAAGCATTCTTTTCTCTTCTACGATATTTTTGAGGACAAAGACGTTTTAATCACTGCGACTGTAAAAAAATGCTACGGCATGGAACCGTTGCAAATTAAGAACTTCGAGGCTAAGGATCGAGGCTAAGGATGAAAGGTAATTGTAAAGATAAAAGGAAAATCGAAAGAAGATGAGGAAGTGGTGCTCCAGCGAGTAGCGATCATTCGATGATATCTAATTACATCTCTTTCGGCCTATAACTGCAGATTCTTACATCTTTAACTTACAACCTTTCACAGTGCATATAATTGACACAGATAAAAAGTTAAAAAGTTGTAAAACGCAACTTTTAGTACTTTGTATACAATTCCGACCAATTGCAATTTTCAAAAAAATTTCCTTTCACATCCTGTAGTAAACTAATTGCTCTAGCTTCCGAAAACGGTTCGAATAATAGGCAAATTTTAAAAAAGCTATCGGCTTTTTAAGGGTGTCCGAATATTTGTGGGAGTCACTGTACACACAAACGCGACGCGAGATCCGACGCTACTATAATAGTAGGGCACGTATGCATACAGACATAATTATGCGACTGGCGGATACTTACCGGCTAAATCGGCTGGCAATCTAGGGTACAGCATTCCAGTTCTGGCTAGCCACTCGAGTTGAAGTGGATGAATGTGATGTTGCTGAGGATGAGGTCCGGTGGCCTGCGAGTGTCCGATAGGCTGACCTTCCTTGTGGATAGAGTGAAACGCGCTTCCGCTCGCCGGGTGATAATACAGTCCGCCAGGGTGGATAAGGGGACCGCTCGGATGTAAGAGAAGAGCTTGGTTCTGTCGAGTGAGTCCGGCACTGGTGGCAAGTGCACCGTAATGACCAGTAGGCAAATTCGAACTACCTGGTACCCCGTTTCCAGCCGGTTCCTCCGATCCCGGAGATATCGGAGGGCTGGAGATGGGACTGTGGCTAGCGTTGCTCCCGGAGCTGGCGCTTCCCGTTCTCGTCGGATCAACCTCGATCGAAGCATCGTCCTCGACGTTCTCCAATCGATCGATTCGAAATCCTCCGTTTCCAGTCGCGACGTGTTCCCCTCTGAACAAACCTTTGCCGCGATGTATCGAAACTTCCGGCGCTGTCGCGTCCACGGACTCTACGTGGATACTGGACAGACGAATCTCTCTTGTCATGGAGTGCTCGTGAACGTTCTGCCGATCGCTCGTGTCGCGAACAACCTCCAAACTAGGCGACACCGGACCGTGTTGGACAGATCTGTCGAAGGGATTTAGGAGAGTTCCCAAAGACGACGTCCTCTGCTCTTCCGTTCCGCCGAGACGCGTAGCTCCGGTGGTTCCAGTGGCTCCGATGTTCTCTGCGTTTCCAGTGGTTCTGGTCCCTCCGGCGATTCCCAGAGTACAAGACGAGTCTCGCTCGTGAACGGAGTTATTTCCTAGACAGTGGCTCAACTCCGCACTGGAGCTCCTCGTGGCGAGTAGGAATCTTTGATTGCGTTCGGATCGATCGTGATCAAGGTTCTCCTGCTTTCCGGTCGCTCGGCCGAGGAGCGCGTCGATGCAGAATGACGTTTTGCCTACGGAGACGTTTCGTCGGTCGGTCGAATGAACGGGGTAACTTTGCGGGGATGTTCGGTCGGGCGAGTCGTCCGGTCCTCTGTAACGATTCGTCACCGCGGACACCATCTCCTCGGTGAAACACCTAACCGCGGTAGCTTCTCGACTTTGGAAGAAACTCGTCGACTCGTGCTCCTGCGGCGAGACCGAGACGGGGACAGGGATGGGGATGGAAACGGACAGGGAGGATCGTTTCGAGTCGTGTTCCTCGCGATACTTCGACATTCGCGATTCGCTCTCGCGTTCCAACGGAGAACCGTTCGATACGAAACGTACCTCTTCTTCCTCGGGTGTCGTTCGAAATGTTTCGTGCCTCGCCTCCTCCGACAAAGGCGTGCGGCTTCGTCCGCGATCACTTTCCCCGACGTTCTGTCTCTTCGCATAAATCGTATCCTGACTAGACACTTGCCGCGGCCGATGACAATGTTCCCGTTCTAATTCCAGTTCCTGGTCTTGCTCCTGTTCCGGCTCCTGTTCCTGTTCCTGCGTTTGATCTTGATCCTGCTCTTGTTCCTGGTGTCGTAAATAGGAATTCTCCAGAGCACCTTGCGCGTCGTAATGCATAGCTCGCAGTCGGCAGCCCGAAACGAGACGATTCGATCGTTAGCGCATCTTTCGCCGCGGCGCTAGTCTTTTACGCGACACATCAACCAACTTCGAACTAATCGAACGTTCAAACGCGTTCTAGTACCGCTGGACGATATACCGCGATCGACGATTGATCGCTGTTGGCGAATCGGTGGTCCATCGACTCGCGAACAATCCACGGGACACGATCGATCGACCTGTCCCGTCTGTCTGCCCCGACCGTCCGACAGTTCGACCACTAAGACCGACCGCGATCCAGAAGCCGATTGAACGAAAATAAAATCAAGCCTTTTGATCGAGACGCACAGGTTACGACGATCGAACAATTCACCCGATACCGAAATCTATTTCGGACAGAGAGAGAGCGAGAAAGAGAGATAAAGAGAGAGAGAGCAATATGTTTTTCTGCGACAGATAATCGAGCGTCCGTTTCGATTTCGTGGCGATACGAGCGATTAACCCGACGCCGCGCCGCAAAGTGACGTCGCAAGGAACCGCGTGTACGTAACGGGGAAACCGCTCCCCCTCTGCTACCGCGTTTCCGCGGTCAGTCGATTCTGCCACGCCTATCACGGCGAACCTCGCGATTCTGCCACGCCTACGGCACCCCCTTTGTTCCCCCATTCACCGAACGCTGAATCCCGAATCCCAAATCTCCCCGTTCCGCGTACCAAGTCCCGATTCCCAATTCCCGATTCCGCATTCCGGATTCCTGACCGTTCGAGGCGTCGAGTTTGTCGAGAGTTGTCGAGCCTGGAGAGGCGCGAGAGGCACGAGAGTGTCTCGCTCCTCGAGCACCGATCACCGATTCACCAATCACCGATCACCGATCGCGAAACTTCGAGCCCCGGGCGCACGAATTTCCGCAGTACGAAATTAGAGAGAGAGAGAGAGACACTCACGGATGCCCCGTAATCCGCGAGCTCGACAAAGAAGGAGCACGGCTAGGATATTAGAGAGGGTTTCGGGAGGATCGGGGAAGAATCATCGAGCGAGAGAAGAAACCAGTTGGAAAAGGAGCATCGGCTCCGGAGTACGAGAACGAGAACGAGAACGAGGACCACTCGCCGTGCAGGAGACGTCACCCGGTACCAAACAGAGACACCACCACTTCCCCCATCGACGACGAGAATCCTCCAATCCTGCGACGAGCATGAAACGCGCGCTAAGGAGAACGGATATGCAGTTGAAGCCACGTGACTCTTCGCGAAACTCCCGGAGTGGAGGGATGCACCCAACTTTCGTTTCGACGTACGGGTAATGCGAGGGTAGTTGGCCGCCGTCCACGAATAATCAGAATAACCGATGTTGGTCTGCCGATGATACCTTCGTGGTCTCCTACTCGCGCTCCTTATTTTTTCGTCGCTCTTCATTCGTAAATGAAGGAAACAACTGCAGGCTCCTTCGAATCTCTTTTTGATAAATCGCGATCCTGACAATTTAGTTTCTTTGTTGAGACTCGCTGTTGTATGATGTCTTCACGATTTCCTACTCGCGCTCCTGATTTTTCCGTCGCTCTTCATTCATTAATCCCGACAGAACAACTGCAGGCTCACACTTCTTCGAGTCTCTTTTTGATCAATCGCGATACAGGCAATTTAATTTCTTTGTCGAGACTCGCATGGCTTATACACATGTATATGATACATACCTTCGTATGATGGAGCATATTTCGTTCGGAATCGCTACACCTCAACGTAAAAGCGACGATATACCTGCATACGTACCTATCTATCGTTTTATCGGGCAGTTAATAGCCGCGTAATAGGCATCACGCCCAGTTTTCGAGTAATCGGTCTGTTATCGGTTGTCGTGCACGATATTATTATATCAGTCCTACCACGCATTTGCTTATCCGACCGATAAACTCTCTTTGCTTTTTAAAGTATCTAGTCGAGCGTATCGAATTTTATCGAATGTCGTTTTCGTCTCTACGAGAGCCCCAAAAAGACATGCAAGTTAATTACTAGCAACGAGCTCGTTACTATTTTTTCAGAGTCCTGGCAGCAATCTCTGCGTGTCTCTACAGTTACTCCGAGCTTCGAATGTAGCACGACGGGAATGAGTCGAAGGTAAACGGTACAAGTTCGCTGGTCACCGCTTTTTAACCAAATAATACACCGACGGCCACCTTATTTACTTAAGGATCGAAGCACGTTCAACGCATTCGTGGAAGAAAAATTTCAAACCACTCTTCTAATACAACTCTCCCTCTCGCTTCTTCTCTCCTTGTTTCTTTTTTAGCGATCCACCATTGTCCTATTCTTTCAAAAACTAATGCATATGCCCATATTATACACGACATGTGGTCCTGTAGCATCGCATTTCTATTTCTCGAAAATTTACAAAACCACACATTCTTTTGGTCGGTAAAACAAGACGACGAGTCTGAGTTCATAATTATGAAACTTACGTCTTATACTAGAGTCTTAGACTAAACGTCTAAGTATACTCTTTCCCTTTAAATATCTTGAAACAAGAAATATGTACAGTGGCCCACAAAAGTGTTCGTACGCCCTTTAAAACGGAATAACTTTTTTATAATTGTACCAAACGACCCGATGTATTGTAAGCAATTAGGAGCATTGGTTTACTAAATGATGTGCAAAAAAAATTTTTTAAAATGCTTTATTTAATTTTGCATGTAACCTTGTAAATTATAAATTTTGGAAAATCCTTTCTGCGCACACATGATTACATAAACCAATACATCTAATTGATTATAAAAAATCAAGTCGTTTGGTAGAATTATAAAAATACTTTCGTTACCCATTGTACATATTTGTTGTTTCAAGATATTTAAAGGAAAAGGACATTAGCACTAAATGAATTCCAGGTAATGTTGAAGTAACAAGCGCTATCTAACGGTTCAGTTTTGACAATGTCGTAAAAATTACATTGAATTCATTGAGTTTGACATAATGTGATTTTCACTTGGACCACCTTCATAATTATGGGCACATGTGATACATTGTTTCGCATCGATTTTTCGTTGCCGAGGATACGTACTGCTACGTAAATGGTGGGTACAAGTATAGGTGTAGGGACAGGTAAAAGTGTATAGGTATAGATATACAATAGATATAGGTATAGGGATAAGTATAGGCACCTATGATAGTTAATATGAGCTTGTAGATATCCCCTTTTCATCTTTGACAGTCGTGTAAATACAAGAGGTTTTCAACGGATGATTATGCTCCGTCACGATAACCGAAGCTTATTTTCCTTTCACCTTTGTGTAGATTTCGTTTCCAGGTCAAGCATAGGTATTTAAAGCATACTCGCTCGGAAGAGCATCCAGTAATTTTAAATTAAATCAATCCCGTGCGGCTACGATAGTGCAAATCTTTATTTTGCTTATAATACTTGGCATACAATTCCATACAAAGGCTCCCACGCATGCGTAAACCGTAATAATACCACTTACAAAATTCTTCCCCGCTTCGGTTACAAAGTTCACTTTCGAAAATTGCGTGATTGGTCATTCTAATTGGTAAATCGTTCGATATTTACAATTTCGACGATAAGGATTTAGAACGTACACCGTCTAAAGTCTCGTTATCCGTACTTGAAAGTAATTAACGATTTGATGGTTAATTTATCCGGTCTTATCTTATTGTTAGGGATAAGACTGTTCGATCAATGCCTCGATTGGATATCGCCACCCATAGATAAATCGTAATTGGTGTCATGGATTGATTTGGCATTGCCTCGTGTATATGTAAATACCGTTAATCATTATATTTTATCTTCGTCCCACACCCGCTCGATTGCTTTACAGTAATTAGTTGCGCTCAATTAATATGCCTCGTGCGCGATATAATTTCGAACTGGAAGAATTTTCTTCGTTGTCTTCTTTTCCTGTCTACGCGACACTATACGAAGCGACGCGACGCGACACGACTGCTCGTTACGTGTAACTCCCTGTGTCTTTCGCCATTTTCGGTCTTTCCTATCATTGTGCCCAGAGCTCCAAGTCGATTCTGTAATTAAAATCTTCTAGCCCCTACGCGGCCGTATCGCCGAGTTTGGCCCTTATCGACCATTACTTTTAATAGCGTTGTTAATGAAACTGGGTGTCGCGAAATTAACCTCTCGTTCCAGCAATGCTCAACCGAAATTGAAAGCGATAGAATTCAGATGAAGGTAATCAACCGGCGAGCCGGAACAATCTGTCGTTTACGGTACAAAGAAAATACGCCATACAAGTATTTATGAATGTACGTATTAACAAATGCACCCACGTATACCGTATACTGTTCGGTGTAGAAATATAAATATAAAACTGATACGAATATAAATGTGACATGGTATTGCGAGCGTAATTTTCCAAGTAGAGGATAGAAAACGCTTACTATCGTAATGGCAATCGTCGGCCAGGACAAAGTAAATAAAGAATAATGAAAAACTGATCGATAATGGAAGGTGGAACAATGAAAAGTAATCAGAAGGGGAAACAGAGAAAACAGAGTGAAAGAGGAAGGTGGCAGTTTCTAGCGAGTACGTCAGGTTTGAAAACCACTGGCTTCGGCTGATTACCGCGGTAACCACCCCCCGAGCGCCAATTAATCTTAACTTTTACGGGGCAAACACTTTTCATTAAGCTCGGTCCTGCCTCCAACCGGAGTCGAGTTATCCCCTCTCTGTTGCAACTTTAGCCACCCTTGGCTGCTCGCCTTTTTTCAGCCCCCACTCTTCCGGGGCACGACTGGCTCTTCGCACTCATCCTCTTCGGAGAACGGCGAGGAACGGCAACGAAAATGGTTCCCCAGACAAGCGTTTAATCTGGCTCTAATTAGCAACTTACCCTGCGCGCCTCCGTTTCAACGTTTCACCTGTTCCCTTCCCGTACTTCCCCTCTTTCTCTCTTGCCGTTGCCACCACCTTCACTCCCACCATCACTACCATCACCACCACCACCAGCACCGCCATCCCCACCTCCACCGCCTTCATCACCACCGCCTCTATCACCACCATCACCGCCAGTATTATACATAGCACGTTCCCTCCCTCGTCCCTTCGTCTTTTCCCTCTTGCACCACGTCGTCTCCCACCTTGTTATCCGCAGCCTCTCTTCCGTCTGTGCAACGACTGTCTTTCTTGCACTTTACCTCTTGGCTACCACCAAGCCTTCGCCATGAGCAAGAGTGGGATTCCATGCTTCTCACAGTCACGGTTACCGGATATCCAATACCCCACCCGTTTGTCCAACCATTCAACCATTCATGCAGCCGCAGAGCAACCAACTTGTCTTCTCGACTATCATCGTTGCCCATTATCAACGATCTTAACTTCGCCCACGATATAGCACTGCTATTACACCGTTCAATCGATTTTATAAACAGTCGCTTACTACTGATTACGAGGTGGACCGTGGAAAATACTCTGTGGACCGACGCGAAACGAACGTGGGTCGTACAGTGCTCCGGACTTTTCTATTTTTTTCTGTAGTAAAATACCTATTGCACAAAGTAGTCGTACACCTCTAAAAAACGAATAACTTTTTCAATATTGGACCCAACAGTTTGAGTTTCTCGAAGACGTTAGAAGGATTAGAGTTTACTAGGTAATATGTAAATAATTGTTGTCTTATTTGTTATTCGTTGCAATTGCGACGGGAAAGGTAAAGATGACGATTTTTCAATTTTGTATCTATGAATGTAATGAATATTACGCTCACTATCGTTCTTCAATTCTCGATTGAATAATCATTTTGTTCTCCGACGAATAAGGTCGACTTCTTCCTAATTCACTGGAAAATCCGCGAATTATATTCTGTTTACGGTTGCAACAATTACACGACATAGTAAATTCGTGATTATATCGGTTGCCGATAATCGAGGAAATGTTCTTCGATAATGTAGGTACCTAGCTCGAACCGGGAGTCAATAAAGCATCTCGTTTCGTTTTATAAAATTCTTTACTGTAAAATTGTAAATAACGCTAAATGAAGGTACAATGCAATTTCGCGATACCATTCGTCGTATTTTCTCTGTGCAAAAATACCTCTCGAAATCTAGACAAGTGTAACGAGCATCGCTCCGTACATAGTACTGTAAATGGGTGTGTATGTGTCGCGTCTTACACACACGCGTACGTGTTCCAACATAAATATGTAATACAATATAGAATAATATAATATCATATAACATAAACCTAATATAACATAATGTAGTATCATATACATACATATAGCGGTAAACTTTGGTAGGCATGTGTACAAATTCGATATGCGTGTTTCATTCTTGCTGCGTCCTAATATCATTTCAAAAAGTGTAGCCTCCGTATCGATCCTCTTCGTATGATTCACAATTCAATCGCCTAACTCATCACCTTGTCGATCCATGGTACGAATTTTTGAATGTTCGTGTACACGCCGGGTAGGTGTTCGCGACCGCAGCCGATGCCCCACGATACGAGACCGATCAGCACGTGTCTTCCCTCGACGGACATGGTCAACGGGCCGCCGGAGTCACCCTGTTTCAATTTATATATATTCAATTAATTATATTTATATACATTTATATTAGCACTAAACCTGCCGAGCACTAGAAATGACTAGCGTAATTAGCATTATACGGTGGCATGTAGGTGTTGCAGCACCCGTAGACCAGGAGTGAGCAATTTTGAGAGGCCCCTACCGTGCCCACCCCTGCGCACGGGGTTCGTACCTGGCAAGAATCTCGTCCTCCTTCCTTGTAACCCGCACATAGGAACACATCGTGAATAGTTTCCCGCCTTCCGGCTGCTCTGAACCACTTTTGGCATCTTTCGTTAGGAATCACCTGAAAATTCAATCACATTAAATTGTACAGGTCCGGACAACTTCTCTCTACGTACTTCTACGTCAACTTCTTGAAGCACGTTCGGTACGGAGCTCTGTCCATGCCTGGTCCTACCCCAACCAGCGACGGTCGCGGTCCGTCCAGAGAGTTTCAAATTTTTCGCCGGCAAACAAACAGGAACGATGTGTTGTTTGAACGCCACCGTTCTCGACAGTTTCACCAGTGCCACGTCATTCCGAAAGTCGCTCGGCGAGTACTGCGGGTGCACCTGTAATTTTCAATGGAGACCGATCGTCGGCGCATTAAGAATGATTGTCGTTGCATTGTTAGAAGTGATTCACGGCTCTGAAACAGCCGTGGACCGCCTACCTCCTTCCTCTCGATATTATACTCTTCGTGTAGCAAGCGTTCCGAAGAGTCTCTCACGTCCCATTCGCCAAGGCGCACCTTCAAGTTGCTGTTCGGCGTTCTGCGTACAAGCAAACAGAGAAGAATTAATCGTACGGTCAAACTCGTCTCGTCGCTAATCAAAATACTAACGTCGCGACGCAGTGAGCCGCTGTCACCACCCATCTGTTGTTCAACAAAGCGCCGCCGCAAGACAACTTCTTCATCAGGAATCCCGACTTGATGATCGCCGCCTGAAATTTCAGGATCGCTACATTTCAGACGCTTTTCGATATTCTAGATTTTAACTGCTTCACCCCTTGCTGATTTTTTTTAACAAAGTCCAACAAATATGAATGGCACGCCTTTCTTTTTCGATGAAATCATGATTCAGTGTTGGCCGTTTAAAATACTATTTCGTCCAGCTCTGCGTTCAGGGAAGTCGATCAAATTCTGAACATAATCGTGCTCTCACCTGCCACGGATGACTGCCGAAACTGGAGCTGTGTCCGCCCACTATTCTGTTGCTTCTCGTGTAAAGTTCGCCGCAACCTGAAAATCACAGAGAACCGAAGATCATTCGGGGAACACCCTACGTTGAATTTCACTTGCGTGTACAGATTACGACGTGACTCCTGTACAAGTATAGGTAGAGTATACTGTGTCGAAGATAACGGTGTGTAGCGTACGGTGAATACGCGCCCACGAAAGAAGAAAGTGACACAAAGCACTGGACTGTTTCGTCAACAGATTCGTATAGGCAGTGCGTTAATCGAAGTCGACGATAGCTTTCTCTCCTCTTTCTCTCTCTCTCTCTTTCCTTCTTCCTCTTTCTTTCTGCATCGAGACATGAAGAGATCGTTTTTCTCGAGTAGAGAATCGTTGCACCCCCTGTCTACATAACAGTAGATACTAGTACAGTTCATCCCACACCTCTCGCTCGTTCTACCTTAGCGCTACCCTTGCCGTGGTGGTATAGTGTCGCGGAAAAGCGTGCAAAGCGACACAGAGAGGGAAAAGCGAATACGTTTGTTTCCGGTGCTCGTTCTTCGATCTTCGGCGTACCGGTGCTGTTACAGCGTAAAGTACTGCGATTCGAGTAGGTTCGCGGTACAAAGTGAATTGCTACAAGCAGTATCGGCTTGCTTTCGGTAGGCGATAAACTACGATTGGTGCAAACATACGAGTGTTTAGATCTGTGCGACTTGAGGCGGATTACCACGATATTTGGAATAATCCACGGAGCTCGTCACGTCCTCGTGCGGCGTATGCAATCCCAGTGCATCGGGATAATCGGGCCCGAATTCGTCTTGTGGATAATCGAGCTGGGTCGGTTGATAAAATGTCGGACGGCTCGTGTACGTCGGTCGATTGTAATTCCATGTTTGCGATGATTCATAAATGGTCGTCGGCTTGTTCGCGTTGTCCGCGTGCACGTAGCCAGGCGGTCGGTGCTCGGTCTGACCGGTGTGCACCGGCTTGCTTGGCCTTGCCGTGTTCTCGTAGATTTGAACATCATCGTCCATGTACGGATGCTGATGTCCCAAGTTCAGTGAGAGTGCTATACGTTTAAACAACCTCGATTTCACGTGTTTTGTTTTTTAACTCGAATCTCCACTCGCACGCAGGAGATTCAGCGCCTAACCAGGTTCGCTCTCATTCTCGTACCCATTTTTCGTTCCCCATTTCCCATTTCCCTTTCCCTTTCTCACTTTTCTCTTTTCTCTCCTCCTCCCCTCCCCCACCTCGGATCCCCGAACCACGTTCTCCATTCCCCTTTCTCTTTCCTTTGCCCCCTTTCACTGTCTCCTTCTTCCTCGTCTCATCTATTTTCCCACACGCTTCAGAGGAAGAATACGCGATCATTCGTTGCCACCTCGCTACGGGTCGCGAGCTACGCGTCCCCCCTTTTGCGACATCTACTCTTCAGAAAATATTTCTCCGTAGAACCACGCGATTTTCAAACCACAAGAAAAAGGAAAAGCTACACCGGATCATTTTGCAAGATTACAAAAAGTATACGATTAAGAAAGACTTACTAGCGTTCTGGAGCAACCCGACCGTCGGCCGTGGTACTTTTTCAGGGATATCGTCATCGTCCACGCAACAACTCCAAATTAATCCTCCGGAGCATAGGTCAATCGGACGGCCGCCACCGAGAACGCAACTGATACTGAGACCACAATCGAAAGTTGCTCCCTTGTACGTGCACGTTTGGGGTATCACTGAAACATAGTAATCGCATTGGTGGATGAAAATGCTTATGTAACGCGTTTATCATTTTTCTTTTTTTTTTCTTAATGATTGATCTTCGTACGATGCGCAAAATCATTACACTTCGGTACCTATAATAATTCGCGTTTCGTGTCTCGTGTTACGACACGCTACATTGCATCGCGCGCTGTTGTGTTTGGCTCTACACTGTATGTATACGTCGTCGAGTTGCGTCGCGGCGTATCGCTGTCTTTCGGTCTGTTTGTTGAGATAAATACCCGACTGCTTTCGTTTCGAACCATGGTTTCATAAGTGAAATCCTTAACCCAACGTGTAATGACGAGATCGTGCAGGAGAATCAAACGCGGAGGAGTGACGCCATTTTTTTTTTTTTCGATGTGTCGAATATAACGCTGAGACGCGAGAAATTTCTCGATACAAGGTTGTTCATTTCTCTACCCGTCTATTGCACCTTGTCTACAGTCTTCCGTCTACCGTTTATCAGCCACCATCTACCGTTTGTCGACAACCGTTCGCCGTTCACCGTTCACCGTCAACCGTCCACTGTACACAGTCCTCTGTCCACCGTTCACCGTCCCATATTTCATATTTTGTCTCGCGTACGACTACACGTTATTGTACCGGGTGTTTCGTAATTCATGGTACAAATTAGGTCGGAAAATCAAGAATAACGAAATTGCGGGGGAGGTTGTTCGTTTCCACGAAAATTCAATTTAAATATCAGTCGAGTACACGCGTTCTTAACCAAGACATTTCTTTCAAGCCAGATCATTTTTATTCTAATAAACATTAAGATAATTAATTTAACCCTTCGCACTCGAATGGTGACTCTGAGAGAGAGAGGCGCCAATAAAAATTGCTGTACCATTATTCCAAGTAAACGAAGCCTCCCACGCAACTTCGTTATTCCTGATTCTCGTCATTTTCAGCCATAGAATCGACCTGGCCAAATTTGCACCATGAATTACGAAGCACCCGGTATTGCGTGCTCAAGTTGAAGTAAACTAATTTGTTCTGGAAACGTACTTCTACCCAATATGTCCATTATGCTGTTTTGAAGATCACTATTATGGCCACGATGATCCCCCGTATAATTTCGTTTCTTTCTAAGAGCCTCGACCAGGATGGTACCCTGTTGCTGACTGTTAAATTTCCGCCTTCTTCCTTGCCGGTAGCTAGTTGCCAGCAATTTCTCGAAATCACTCTTGATCCCTTGCTTCTTCAGCTGATCGAAAAATATTTCCAAGTTATTCCCATCATCGTGTCCATTTCCTTCTCTCGGTTGCGGCACGTGTATCTCAGGTAACAGATCATGATTTTCAGAATCGTCCTCGGATTCGATCAGAGGTTCCCTACCGTCAACTCGTTTCGTTCGACTTGTATATTCCAAACTTCTTCCATTCGAGTAACTCAACGCGCGTGAAGATGGATTTTGAAGGCCGGTCACGATATTTCGAGATTTCTCGTTGATTTCGCAATTCTCCTTCCATAGTTGATTTCGTTTCAAATCGGAGCACCTTGGTGAATCGACCCCTTGGACGGAGATGTCTTTCCTTCTTTCGCCCGACTTAGTGGAGGCTCGACTATTCCCTAATCTCTTCACTTCTCTAGGTTTCCTTACTCCGAGTTGTCGACCATTTTGTAGCAGCAGGTTTGTCGAAGTGTGTTTCTCGAGTTGATCGAATCGCACGTTGTCAACCGCGAACAGCGTGAAGTTCTCGATCCGCGTGTCTTCCAATGGCAATTTGGTCGCGTGCAATTTCGAGAACAGATCGTAGATCGACAGCGGCGACATAGGCGGTACGGACGAAGCAGGAGATAAAACTGATCGATCGTAATTCACAGCAGCATCGTAGTCGTCGTATGCATCGTAATTGACTGCATCAGCGATCGTAATTAAGAACATGCACGCGGTGACGATGACTTTCATGATCCAACTTCTAAAATTCCTCGAATGAGTGACGTTGAAGTGAACGAACCGTCGCAGCTAGTACCATAACTATGCCCAAGTCGGTTTTCGTTTTTAGAGCGTACAACTTCATTGAAAATCGCATCCGCTCGCTCTCGTTATCGTGCCAAACAGATTCGCGACGGTCCTAGAGAAATGTCGAGCGATCCTTGCCGTTGACATTTTATCTTTGCTCGATCGACTCGATCGACTCGATCGATCTGATCAAACACCGAGCAACCCACGGAGGTGGGTTGAGAGACGGAGGTGAAACGACAGGTGAAACGATTGATTTACTTGAATTGTGAATTGTTTGATACACTTTATTGTCGCAGTTCCAAGCGAACTGTCTCAGTCATTCGAACTAACACGCATTGAAGTTTTTCACTGACTGACGAGACTCAACCGGCATCCAGAGAGGTGTTGCGTTCGCGGCTTTCACCGCATCAGCTTTCCCATCGCAACAACGCCGCGTCTTCCCTGACATTGGCTCCCCACTTCTCTCTTCTTCACTCTCTTCGGCTTTCTTTTCTTGTCTTTTCTTTTCCTTTCTTCCGTCCGCTCCTTCCTACACCCTCTCACTCTCTCTCCGCGTCTTCCTCTACTCCTTTCCTTCTTTCGAATTGCTGCCATCGCAGTAACTTCTATCGTCGTTTTGCGCTCGGCGCGTCCGGTACAGTTTTTTTCGCGGAAAGTGTACGAATCAGAAATAATTTACTAAACATTCCTGCAGAGCTTTCAAAATGACAAAATCCGGATCTTTATGCAAGATAAAAATTGTCTGCATCGGTCGCAAGATACAGAAACTAAATTCAATAGTATTTCTTCCACTAATGATCATCTATTGACATCTTCAATTTGTCAAATTCTGCTGTAAATGCATAAAGATCCGCAGTCTAGTTATAAATCTCGACGTATAATAATCTAACATGATAGTTGGCGGACGGTGGACTGATCGCCGCCTCCTCGAAGTAAAGATATTGACGCACACTAACGATAAGTACTAATTCTACTATGGGCATTTTCGTTGGTACACTATCGTACGAAACTTACGACCAAGTTCGTCGAAAAATCTCATCTGTCCTTCCCCATCGATTGCGTTCCCCAGCGTCGGTTCCTCGTCGGCTAAATCTAAAATCGAAAAAAGCAACTGCATTAGCGGGTGGGTGCGTATCAGACTAGATCGAGAAAACATTTCTTCGAAATTGAAAACGTCCCGCACGAAAGAAGTTGTGGTTCGGCGCCCTGGCAGCATGAAAATCCCAAAGTTGTGCGATGATGCATAGCGCGTTGAGGTAACTTGAAATTTGGACATTTTAAGTTATATAAAAAACTGGGTAATCTAATTTAATCATAATTTTGTTTAATCTTGTTAATGTAAATGGTAGGCAATTTCTGTTTTTTTGCAAAAAAAAGGTTTAAAATTTTTTTAATCCAAAATGATGTTTTTTCATGTATTGTTCCACAGAAAATAAAGAAATATAAGCAGATATTGGCATTATGTTTAAAATAACGGTCTCCATAATCAATTTCTCAAAGTACTAAAAGTTCCGTTTTACAACTTTTTAATGTGTAGGCATATATTGAAAATTTAAAAAATCGTTTTATCATCTTTTAGTATTTTTTATTCAATTCCGATCAATTGTAATTTTCCAAAAAATATTTTTTTCGCATCCTGTAGTAAACAAATTGCTCTAGCTTCCCAAAAAAGTTCAAATCGTATAGTACAATATTAACCCTCATCCGTCCCTCAGTTCAAGAACTGAATCTGTCCCTATCGGTGTCAAATTAACAAACTGTGTCAAACTGACACGAGGGACGGACGAGTGTTAAAAACGTTATCGCCTTTTTAAGAGCGTCCGAATATTTGTGGGAATCACTGTAGGTAGAACGGGACAACGGGTTGTATGTTTCGCAAAAATATTTGCGAATGTATCTAAATACTTGAAAAAAAAGCTTCACGTAATCGAGCCCGTCGCCTTCTCCCTACGATTAGTGGACTCACCGAAGTTCCCTAAAAACCGATCATTCTTCCTTTCAGCGGCACAAGAATACAAGCCAACGAGGAGCAAGCTGAAAAGCGAGCGTACGAACGAGCTCATCTCTTTTCTGTTTCGACGATGATCTACACCGGTGAACCGGTGACTCGTTGTTGCCGTTCTTCTTCGATTCGATACGATCGTACAGAACAACACTTTGCTCGTTCTTCTGTGATTTCGACTTTCTTCCTTTCTCCACTCTGTTCGAAACGTGCGATTCAACGGTATCGATCGAGAAATTGCCGCGACTTATTCCAATAGAAGAATTTTGCCGATGTAAAGTCTGGCCGATGAAGCATCGTCGTGCTCTTTTGGCGTCCTCAATGAATCAAAAGTGAATATCCGCTACGGTTATCACTTGTTCTACGTTCTACGTGTTACGTATTTTGTTCGACCAAACAACACTAAACTCTCATGAAATATACATCTCACTCTGGTACGTGATTCTTTGATCGTTCTTCTGTGACTTCCTTTCTCCACTCTGTTCGATTCAACGGTATCGATCGAGAAATTGCCGCGACTTATTCCAATAGAAGGGTTTCACCGGCGTAAAGTCTGGCCGACGAAGCATCGTCGTGCTCTTTTTTATCCTCAATGAATCAAAAGTGAATATATTCTCCACGGTTTATCACTCGTTCTACGGTCTACGGTCTACATGCTACGTATTGCGTTCGACTAACGCGCGGTGACTGCTATAATATACATTCTCGAAAGAACCGCGTATCGGAAATAGAGAAACTAAGGAAACGTACAGCTTTCTTCCCTGTATTGTCGATTTCACTTTGACCCGTGGACAGGAGAAGGTATCGAGAACGCTCGAAAAATTGTCTCGTCGATTTGATTTCCGAACTTGCTCCCCCGTAACGCGTTGTACCGTAAGTGCTCGCGAAGCGTGGCGAAGGCGTCCAAACGTAGTGTGGTCCGGTGGAAAAGTGGGTCGTAAAACCAGGCCACCGAGACAAGTGGCACACCGTCTCTCCGCGTGGTTACCTCGTAACTCGTTCCCGGTTCTCTTCTTCCCGCGAGCGAGCACGCTGATCCACGCTACCGTACCGCTGGCATCGCACCTTTGGTTATTAGTGAAAGTTAACTGGTAACTTTCGACTTTGACAATGATTATTGTCGATTCCTCCAAATACTCTGCGACCGTTCACCAGTGCCATTCTACCCTACCTATCCCATCCTATCCAGTTACTTATCCAGTTCGTATCTTTATCCTGTTCGTATCCTTCCTTTCTCAAAATCTAAAGATGATCGAAAGTAAATCGACTAAACATGATCGATTTTTCATTCACTATCAACGCGACACTTTATGCATCTATCCTCCTCCTCGCACGAAAACTTCCCCACCGATTCGTAATCGAGAAAACGTCGCTTTTATAAGTCTTGTAACTCGAAGAATTTCTTTGTCGAAGTAGCACATCTTGTTAGACCCATCATGGTATCGCGATCAAATTTATAACGATGTTATTTATTCCACGAAACCCCGAGCAAACCATGAAATCATCGCGACACGCGATCGACTACTGATGAGGAACGGAAATACAGCATCCAAAGACTCCTCTTACCGAGGCTGTATTCTTCATACCTTCTCTTTATCCTTTCCCCTCCAATGCTGCCGTTCCATTTTTCCTTTCCGCCGAACCATTTCTCTCCCCTTCAACGAGGCTCCGTGCGTTGTACATTAAACGTTTATTAATGTTTGGTCCTCCAGGATGTTTAGTGAGGTATTTCTCGAAAAATTATACGGTTCAGACGATAGGGGAACATCTTATTTTAGCATTACTAGGACCAATCTACCAGTGAATTTTTTAACATTCGTGTAACAATTTTCAATAAATTCTGCCTGAAGTTACTATTCATTCCCTGACACTATGCAACCAGTCGCGTGAGATACTAGAAAATAATTTGAGAGCTAACAAATTGGTTGTAAACATGAGATTGCACCAATTTATTGATGTAAAATGAAAAATATTGAATATTCATTACAGCAGCGAATGATTCGTGCCGTTTTTCCCATAAGACGCAATGTCGATTCCGGCACGAATTATTTGCTCTTCCCAAATGTCCGTACAGCGTCATTTCATGTAGCGGCAAAACGCTCAAACTGTTAGCCAAATGTTACCGACAGAGAGAAGTTCAGGCGGCAACAGCGCCATCCAGCGGTAGATTCAGAACTAAATTTGGCTAACAGTTTGAGCGTTTTGCCGCTGCATGAAATGGCGCTGTACGAACGTTTAGGAAGAGCAAATAATTAGTGCCAGAATTGACATTGCATGTTATGGGAAAAACGTCACGAATCATTTGCTGCTGTAATGAATATCCAATATTTTTCATTTTGCATGAATAAATGATCTTTATTGCACAGTACAGACACAGAGGATTCTCCAGTATACATCCACCAATTTTTTTAGTCCTTGAATAACAATTTCAGTGCCGCCAGAATCGGCCAAAACTGGTCGATTTTTCATCTGCTCCTTTTCTCCTTGCACTATCTCATTCCAGCGCCATAAGCATACTCCAACATCCCACACTAAGACCGTAGACTGGTCTCGTATTTGTATGGTCATCAGAGAGGGGGTAAAATGTATTCCCCTCAATTTCTCCAATCTGGCGGCACTGCTAGCAAGATTTAGTGCAAACTGCAAAAAAATAAACGCCCCCGGGTGGGCTCGAACCACCAACCTTTCGGTTAACAGCCGAACGCGCTAGCCAATTGCGCCACGGAGGCAACCTGTTTTTCCAGCAAACTTTGCAGAACATAACTCTGAATAATAAAAAACCAATAAAAAAACTAGTTTCCAATGTGTTAAATAATAAAATAATCCTTAGCACATCGACCACTGAGCGACCGCTCCAAAATTTCCTACAAAAATAATCGAATTTCTTGGGTAAACCCGAAACTTGGTAGCTAAAGTTTATCTCTTATATTATAGATTACAGACCATCCCCCTAATTCTCCATGTATGTATGTCTATATATTTATTCGTTCCCTTATGGGTTACAAAAGGATCTCGTTCCCTTTACAATTCTTTCTCTCAATTCTACTCTTTTTCTCTCACACTCTCATCCTTCCACTCAAATTGTGTAAAGTAAAGCTTCATTATTTGATTTATTGTTCCCACAACATATGATACATCTGCGGTTAATTAGCATCCAACAGCACTGTTGCCAGCTCTAATGGGGTTGATCGTTGCAGGCGACGTAACAAGATCCAGGATTAATGATCTAGTGGTAACAACCAAAGAGAACATTAACCAACAATTTCGGGATGTTCCCATCTGTCGTTACCTACCTTGTTCGTCGGAAAACTCGTCGTCATGAGAACCTCTTCGAAACCTTCAATCACATTTCGTTAAAGCATATAGCTACAATCTTTACATCCATCGACGAAAATTCGTCATTGTTTAATTAGATCTTCGATCACCTCGCAATGTCCAATGGGGGCAGCTTATTGAAGACCAAGTAGACTGTAGAGGAAATGATTTTTAAAACCAGCAATTCGTTCGGAGTATTTTTACTTAGATTAAAGATTGCTCAGACCTCAAACTGCTGGACGGAACTAACGTTTCAATTCTAAATCGTTTATCTGTGTTTTCCACTTACCAATTAGGAAGTTCATCGTGGCACACCACTCCAAGAAGGACTGATACCACGGAACGTAGCTTCCCCCTTTTATATGGCGAAAAATTGGCGGATTTCGATAGTCGGAGAAAAGACAATCGCCCACGATAACCTCTCACAAAAGGGGTGGTGTGAACTATCAATGCGAAAGATAACCCTTTCGGGTATCGTTGAACCGACCGGCTCTTTTTATTATAATTCCATTAATTGTGTAAACATGCATTCATTTTATAACAATACGTAACAAAGCCCGTAGTTTTTCTCGTTCTCTACTTTCTTCCACGGCATTGAAATCTCCCACAATTGCTGAAGAAAATCGTCTATTCTTAAAAATCATGCAAAATTTTAATTGTCTGCAGTACATATAGAATTATTTAAGCGATAGCGACTGTTTACCACCGCTTGTAACAAACAAATAACAAAAAGAGGATCGGGTTCTGATAAAGGTATCGTCTTGCAATTCGTTAAGCATGTTATTTTACAGCCAAATCACCTTCGATAACGGATGGAACCATCGCGGAGATATTGGGTCAAAGTGCCCCAGCCGTTTTCTCGAGATATCCGGCCCTGCGCTCAAGGAAATAAACATTCGTCTGGGGAAAAAGGAGTAATAAACAATGAACAATCATCTTCCTCGCGTCTATATTTATTATTAAACGAATACTGTCTACAC
Organism: Lasioglossum malachurum; assembly: GCA_028455605.1. Taxonomy (NCBI): domain Eukaryota; kingdom Metazoa; phylum Arthropoda; class Insecta; order Hymenoptera; family Halictidae; genus Lasioglossum; species Lasioglossum malachurum. The sequence goes on from CM052319.1 coordinate 23,764,270, forward strand.
AATGGAAACAACGCGATCAATGCTCAACATCCTTTAGAAAATGGTTCTTCAACATCTGTAGCGCTTTGCTACGATGAGAGATCTGATTCTTCACTTCTTTCGGCAACTCTGCGTAAGTTTTGTCACTATCCAAGGGCTGAAAACAAGGATCCCAACCAAAGGTCCGTGGTCCTCGTGGACTCACGATGGTCCCCTGTGTTCGTCCTTGAAATAGTAAGATAGGATCTTCCGGTTCCCCGGCGCAATAAGCGAAAGTGCAAACCGCTTCAGCTGATTTGTCTTCCCAACCGTGAAGCATTTGATGAAGACCGTCCGGACCAAGTTTGTCCAGGAACCATTTGATGTAGGGACCAGGCAAGCCCTCCAACGCGTTAAAGCATAAGCATGTGTCCTCTATGATAACCGGACCCTTGATCAGATCCGCGGCAGATCTACATTTATTGCGACAAATATCGTCGATCTCTCCCTGGTACTCTGGGAGATCGATTTTTTTACTAGTGATCTCTCGCGGAAAATTTTTCCCGAGGATGACTATGAATTCCTCCAGCTTCTTCGCGTTTCCGGTTACGAACACGATCGGCTTCGACATCCTTTGAGAGTCTGGATCTTTATGCATTTACAACATAAATTAGCATTTACAATAAAACAGTAAACAATTAGAAAAATTTAAGAATATCGTAATGTTGTTTTCAATGCAATGAAGTCATCAAAGGATGAAAATAATTTTTATTTTACTACTGCCTCTCCCACAATCAATGCAGAACATTTTGTTAACTTTTCAATTCTGTAAAATTAAATCTTGTAAATACTTCGTGAACCAATGTTATTAAATACTACATTCTAAATTAAAATAAATGGACTTCCAATTATTAGATATTGCCGCGTACTAAGCATATTTAATTCAGTCGATTTAAATTTCCCGCGAGCCCATTTAAAGGGACAATCAAACGAGCGATATCAAAAGTTCCGCCGGGAGTGTCGCCTCTTGCTGTATCCATTGTATCCCTATTCTATGCTCTTGTAACAAGTGTGTCAGAAAAGCATGGACTATGCACTGCCATTTTTTGGACAAATTGAATTAATTTATATGTAAATACCTGGGCTGAGGAGGCTGGATTGAATCTCTGCTAAAATGTGTCACAGTAACATAGAGTTAATTATTTTTTATCGTTTTATCAACCGGTGCAACAGAGAAATGTACACTTGCTAACTTGCTAATGCTTGCTAACCACGCGTTCCTTCGACAGTGCTGCCAACTGTTAGACCTTACCTGTTGTTTCCTTTTTTCAGAAAAATAACTTTCTGTGCAAGAAAAAACATAGCCGACAAAAATAGAATAATAAATAAATACTTGATAAAGATTTGTACCACTCATGCCACGATTCGAAACTTGTTACTCGATTTTCATCGGATCGTGGAGCGCTGAAGCACTCTGCTCGTGGAAGGTTTTCTGAACAAACTCTTGACAAGAAAATGTAACGAAAATAGACTTTATTTAATAGTATACTCGTAGTTAATTTGAAGATCTCAGAAATGTATCTGCCTCTTATTTGCCTCGTCCTGAGGTTTTATCTTCTTTCAGGTTCCTTTTCCTTAGCCAATAGGAAAATTCGGATCTTCAGCTGGACGTTGATTCGTCGGATGGCTTGTCTTTGGTTGCAGCCAAATGGTTTTCCCCTAAACGACTAGGGACTTCGTTGTATTTAGTGACAATTCGCAATCGTGTCGAGGAGAAAGTTCACTTCGAAAGCAAAGCACAGAAATCTGTGGCAACAGCTCAAAAATGCCGAGTCAAGAGGTAATGACAACAAAAGTGGTAGTACATCCGCTGGTACTACTTAGCGTGGTGGATCATTACAATCGGATGGGTAAAATCGGCAATCAGAAGAGGGTTGTCGGTGTGCTTCTTGGATGTTGGAGGCCTAAAGGTGTTTTAGACGTGTCAAACAGCTTTGCAGGTTAGGATGACTCCAACATTTCTCATTTACTCTTGCAATCTTGCTTTATTTTTACACTTCATACTCCTCATCATATATCACACTTCTCGGTTGCAATCGAGAATGCATACAAGCGGAAGATTTCATTGAAGAAAACTCAATCGTCATTGTTTATCTTACAGTACCTTTCGATGAGGATGACAAAGACAAAAGTGTGTGGTTCCTCGATCATGACTATCTGGAAAACATGTATGGAATGTTCAAGAAAGTCAATGGTAAGTATGGCCGCCAATTTTGGAGAATCTTTAAATCAGAGCTGTTCAGCGTCTTATAGGCAGCGATTTTCTTGACCTGAATATACGCAGAATGGTGAGAATGAAGTCACTGTGTCTGGAAGTAGACTGCGGATCTTTATGCATTTATGAAGAAATTGGTTGGGTGAAATATAAAACAGTTAAGGATTAGAAAAATTTCAGAATACTGCAATGTTCTTTTGACAAAGTCAGTAAGGGATGAAATCAATTTGTATTTTATTTCTGCTTGCCACAATCAATCCATGATATTTTTATTTTGCATAAAGATTAGTCTAGTCATATGCATTGTCATTGCTGGCTGAAGACGGCGACAGGGACCGACTTCTGACCATAAAATAGAATAAGCATAGGACGATCAGCATATAGTGGTAATGCGTGTGAGTGAGAGCATAGCTACGACTATGCTATGGCCTATACCCACTTCTCTAATTCGCTTGCTATAGCTTTGCCCATTAGATAGGCATGTTCAGCAGCTCTGTTTTAAAGTATAGATTGTGTTGAGACGTGCTTAGTGTGTGGTCGTCTCGAGTATCAATTTGGGTCTGTGCTGTGTTTGATTGTAAATGATGCCATTCTCAGCATCAAAGAGAGTCCTTTCCATATCTCTTTGATGAGTTTATTGGCTCGGAAAAGTTGCCCTGACTTTTCACAAAGAGTGCGAGGAACTAAAATGTTTATATCTCGCATTTCTGTAATTTAAACGGATTGTTTGAAAATTCTACTTTTACCATTTCAGCTCGCGAAAAGGTAGTAGGATGGTACCACACTGGGCCTAAGCTGCACCAGAACGATGTAGCCATCAATGAATTAATTAGGAGATATTGCCCTAACTCTGTGTTGGTCATCATCGACGCCAAACCCAAGGATCTAGGTCTACCGACAGAGGCTTACCAAGCTGTTGAAGAAGTTCATGATGTAAATACTTCTTACACTGTACCCTGTTGTCGATGTATATATCAGACATATTCTGTATCTACTTGGCTCTTTACAGGACGGTTCCCCAACATCGAAAACCTTTGAGCACATCCCCAGTGAGATTGGGGCAGAGGAAGCGGAAGAGGTGGGTGTGGAACACCTGCTGAGAGATATCAAGGATACAACCGTAGGAACTCTCAGCCAGAGAATCACGAACCAGCTGTTGGGTTTGAAGGGTCTGCACGAGCAGATCAGGGAGATTAGAAACTACCTGTTGCAAATTGGCAGCGGAAAACTGCCGATAAACCATCAGATCGTTTATCAGCTTCAGGATATTTTTAATCTACTGCCTGACATGACTCAAAGCAAGTTCGTCGACTCGTTGTACGTGAAGACGAACGATCAGATGCTGGTCGTGTATCTGGCCGCGTTGGTCCGATCCATAGTAGCCCTTCACAATTTAATAAACAACAAGCTAACTAACCGCGACGCTGAGAAAAAGGAAGCGGATAAGAAGGAGTCGAAGAAAGAAGAGAAGAAAGACGAGGAGAAGAAGGAAGAGAAAGAGAAGGCGAAAGCAAAGAGCCAATGAGCCGAGCGAGACCGAGACTAACACGTGCGGTTCTCAGACTGTTGATCTAACGAAAGTTCATCAAACTCACGAAGTTTGTCCATACATGTACAAAATGTATTTCCGTGTTTCGAGACGGTCGACATTTCGAGCTAACACCAAAAAAAAGAACAAAGAATTTTTTCCCCGGGGATGTGTTACGGAAAATAGTAAAGAACTCATTAACTCCGGCCGGGTACTTTGCATTAGATAAAGAGTTATCGATTACGTATAGTTCCTTGTTCCCCCGGCAATTAGGAACGACCGACTGCTACCCGTGACTTTCATGTAATGCACGCTCCCACAGCATTCAGAACACTGCAAACATGATTTTTTCTAAAGAATTATGAGCTTTCATAAGTAACTCGTGACACGCTGCGTTTGTTAATAAAAAGAAAATGGGAAGAAAAACGGAAAACAAAAGAATACCGATCATTCGACACACACACACACGACTTTATTTATTCTTCGTCGAGATACTCTACGGTGGCCACACGGTGAAACGGCTCGCATTTGTATCATACGAAGCCCCGCACGCAAGTAGCATCGGGCCGTCAGATTATTTCGAGCCACTCAAGCTTCGTCGATCAGCGAGAAACTCGATATCAACATGCTCGATGACTCAAACGCTACGCGATAAACGTACGCGCGGGGAGGATCGAAACTGTGTACCGTAAAACAGCATGTTCGCCATGCTTGTACCTGTACGATACATAATTTGAGATACACGCTGTTTTTTCATTAATAGACTTGTAGGATTTTAGTTAGATTCGTAGCTGATCAGCTCCTGAGCACACTCCGATCTTTCCTGATCCCACAGACTTATCTCGTTACTTTATTCTTTGAACAATCATACTCTGTGCAAGAGAGGAGAACGCCTCTCGCGTTTCTATTAGGTCGTCTCATAACATCGTCTTTTATCTCGTTCAATAAACAGTATACAAGATGGTTCACCTAAATGTCTCCTTTATTTTTGATGACATGAATGCTTTGCAAATGTTATTTTTTTCTCGAGGTCTTCTTTTGTAAAAGTAGACATATTATGTAAGCAAATGTAAAAATTTAGATAGATACCTGACCATCAAAAATAAAGGAGATATTTAGGTGGACCACCCTGTATATTATTGGTATAAACTCCCGTCCATAAGTCACCATACCAGCTTGATTTTATTGTTTACGACGATTAAGGATAATCTAAGTGCATTCTCTTTTCCATTGAAAAAGGACATTGCTTATGGTACGACCTAATAAACCAAAGTATACAGAACCAGGCATATCTGACTCAGCAAAGTCCATCGACACGTTTTCCCACTCCCACTGTACGCAATGCCCACGTAGGGTTCCAGATTGGTATCGTTATAATGCTGGAAGTACCAGTTGAACGAACTGTCTTCGATCACTTCGGCGTTTTCATTCGAGGCTTCGTCTTTGTCGAAGATCTGCTCTTCAGCAGTTCCCACGTTCCTTTGGACAGCCTCGGCTACCGATTTTTGCTTCTCTGGCTCGGATGAGAGCCCTAATCGTGGCGATGGGACTTTGGTTATGGTTGGTCGTCCTAGGGGACGCAAATTCGGGGATGAAGAAGAAGACACCTGGCCACCTGGAACCAGGAAAGCTGATAGAGCCGAAGCTTCCGTTTCCCGGGGAAACTGGGACGCGAAAGAAGAATTCTTCCGGTTCTCCGATACTGAGACTGGACCCTCCGTTGTGATGACGCTCGAAACATCTGAAAAACCATTAATATCGTCTGCATATTGGGTCATCTAAGCCAACCAATTTGATATAGGTTTTTCGGGTTTCAAGACGTTCCGAAAAATTCTTGAACGTTTTTTCATGTTTCTAGAATATCGTCCAATTATTGTTATCGCTGCTTATTGCCTTAATTTTAAATATTAGTGCGTGAAATAATCGTAACCCGTGTCTTTACCACTCGTTTCGGTCGTCGTCGAAGTAGAGACCTCCTGGAACTCAACTTCCGGTTCCCAGAAGACCTTTTCCCCTTTCGTCACTCCCGTCGGCGTTCCTTTCAATTCTTTCGTCGTTTCTACCGCTGTTTTTGGCGTTGTCCAGACGATCCTACTCGCTAGCTCGGTTTCAGACTTCTCGTCGAATCTGTTGGGCTTCTGGTTCACTTCCGGGCCGTCGCCATCTTGGATTTCAGCGGCCACGGAGGTTTCGTTTGCTTCCTGGGGCGATTCATCCGCTGCTGTACTCGAATCCGACGAGTTTGTGTGACTGGAACTGAAGTAATTGCAATTTTTCTTCGTCAATTAATTCAACAATCATTCACTAGATCATTTACCTGCTCTTCAGACCAGACTGCTGTTTCCTATTATCAACCTCGTTGGTCGCCACAGTGGACAGCTCCTCCCTCTCCTTGAACCCCAACTTGGGGCTGTTCGTCCTCAGCTGGGTCCTATCGATCTTCACCACAGTCCCATTCCCGCTTTTCCACCTTCTCTTCTCCTCCTGCGTGACACTAGAGTTCTGTTGCCCTGAGGTCTCATTTTTCACCTGTTTCTGATAAGTCAACCTAGGGTCTACGATAGGCACAAACCCTCCCTGACCTAAAGGTAAAGGTACAAAGCCTCCCCTATGGATTTCCGGTTCTGTCGGAGGAAAAGTCCTATAACGACCACGTCCAGGTCTTCCAGATGAATTTTTCCGCTCCGATTTCCTCCCCGAGTTTCCCCAAAGATTAAAGTTGAGACTAGGCAGGGGAACCCCGAAGAAAGTGAAACCAGAACTGCTGGGAGAAGGTGGCATCAATGTGTTCTTCTTAATTGGTACAGTATTGTTCGATTGTACTTGAACCTTCTCGGATGATTGAACTTTTGTCGCGTCTGTGGGCAGAGATTGACTTGTTGCGTTGGCAGTATCGTTCCTGGGCTCTTGATAGTCGGTGTACTCGTAGAGGTAGTCGGAGTCCTGCGAGGGCGGGCGAGTTGAGGATTCTTTTATGTTCATTCGCAGCGGTACCACCTCCGTTGCCCCGTAAACTGTTAATACAAAGTGGTTCATCGACAGAAGCTAAACGATTCGCTAAATAATTCTGTGGTTGCAATTGCGACATTGCCGTTTAAAGTTTTGATCATTAGCTCTGTGCACTAGCGATCGGTTAAATCGCATTATTTTTTTGAGTCTTTCGAATTTGTTTTCACGAAGTTCTTTGTACTAGCGATCGGTTAAATTGCATTATTTTTTTCAGCCTTTCGAATTTGTTTCCATGACTTTTTTCTGGTGAAAACGTAACTCCTAAAAGCTGAATTGTCCATTGAGTTAGACTCACGCGATGAAGACACAGGATACGGTGCCAAATCGATCATTTCAGCCTCGCAGCCCGGATGAATAGGATCGATCTGTCTCTCCCTCTGGCAATCCTGACGAGACAGCCTAATTTCCTTGAACAAAGACCCATCGGCGCACCTAGGACCTTCCGAAGAAGCTTGTTGCAGCCATCCTCGTAGCCACAGCATACCGCAAGAGCAGGAAAGCGGATTGCCTGATCGGAAACATCAATGAACTATCAAACATCAGTAACCATGTGTTTCCTTCATCTAATCTGGCGATCGTAGAAGCTAACTAGCTCCATTCGTATGGAAATGTCCGAATCAGTGAAAGTCAGTCGTTAACTATCCGGCAAACGGGCTAATTACCGTCGATATCGAGAACAGCGATGTTCGATCTTAGTCGTTTGAACGCCGCTTCGGAAACGGAAGCCATCCGGTTGCTCCTCAGGCTGAGGACACGAAGCCTCGGCATTTCATCGAATGGGGAGCCTTGGATGGCGCAAATCCGATTGTTATCCATCTGAGGGCAAAGCAAGGAACGTGTACGTGTATGTAAAACGATCCGCTATCTCCCTAATTAACGATTCAGCCAGTACGAATAATTGCTCCGCTAGCATAACGAACGTGTGGCCTCGCGCACCACGGTTCGTGGAGAAGTTTCACTCTCGACGAGAAAGTATTCTGCCCGTTATTACTAAAGACTTCGCTCGTTCGTTCTTCGGCTATAGACCGGTAAACGCGATCGTTACGAAAAACCCGCAATCATCGTTCACCGGGAACGAGTTTTCCACGGATTCTTTAGCATCAGGCTTGTTGGACTGGTCAGCAAGGTTGACCGATATTTTTAATTGAAACGAAAATTTGGGTGGACTGGGTAAAGCTACCAGTTACCGTGCCCCACCCCGTTATCGAACACGAAACAAACTTTTTAGAAATTAATAAAAATAACTTGAAGTATATCTAATTAGTTTATTTTGAAAAACAAAATTAATGTTTCCCCTTGTCGCATTTTTACAACTTCTGCTTTTCAACAAAATCGTCCAGAAAAATTTGACGATACAGGAAAAAGGTTGATAATCGATCGTTTATCAAAATGCCTTCAAATTAATGAAAAAACTTCCGAGTAGTAACTGGTATCTTTACCATGCGTTCCCGTTATTTAACGAAACAATGTAAAATAGTCACTTTCAACTCGACCAGCCACTCCATCGACGACAGACTGTTGCTGGACACCCTGGACAATCGATTGTTGCTCAAATCGAGGACTTCTAACGAACGAAGACTCTCCAGGCCGACGTAATCCAACGCTGGCAAATGATTGTAGCTGAGATTCAGGAAGAGAAGGTGAGGCACGTTAATGAACGCGTTGCTCGCGATTTCCTGGATCCGATTTTCCTGCAGTTCCGCGCTTTGCAGCAGAGGCAGCTCGGTGAAAGCTCCGCTCGGGATTATCTGGTGGACGAACCGCTGATGAAGCTACCGTCTTACCCCTATCCGATCATCCTACCAGTCTACAGCTTCGTGCACACATAAACATTTCGCTGAACATTTCAACCATCGAAAAATGTTTTAATAAAAAACATCAAACCAAATGTAAACCAATTGTCAAGAAATTCAAAATTTTATTTATTGCGAAGACGTACATCAAATACTTATTCAAAAGTAATTTCTAAACTGCGGATCTTCGTGCAAAATAAAAAATGTTCGCAATAGTTGCGGCGCCGCACGTTATAAAAACCGGATGTGCGATCATCAGTAAATTATCGCATATCAGTCGATGCACACGTCCGTTATTCTGCCGAAACCCGGATAAATGTCAAGAACAATACGAAGAAATTTACAAACAAAGAAATCGGCGATTTAAATTATCTGGGAGAAGTACTAATAAAATTTAAAAAACTCGGCGAAATCTTCAGGTCCGTACGAAGCATAAGAACACTACTCAAGGAATGACTTAATGATCTGCGTTACCTGCAACCGATTCTTCCCGAGCCTAATGGCCTGCAACTCCGGCAAAGCTCTGATAGCGTTCCTCTCGATGATCCTCAGATCGTTGTTCTCCAAATCGATCAAGGATAACCGTGGCAATCCATCGAAAGCTCCCTCGCGAAGCTCACGGATCCTATTCCGGACAAGTTTCAGCTCAAGCAAGGCCGACAGGCTGCTCAACGTTTCCGGCGACAGGATGTTCAGCTTGTTGAAGCTCAAGTCGAGAACCTGAAGCGCTGTTAGCCCGTGCAACGATCCGGGTAACTCGGTCAAAGTGTTGTGCGACGCGTACAGTTCACGAAGGTCTCTGCAATTAACGTCGTTTCCTCCCTTTGATGTCCGATCATTAATAGAAACGGCCGTTTCCGCCGCGGACCGATCAAGCCACCCACACCTTTCTAACTGGAGCAACCTTATACTAATGTTTGCCAAAAGTATTAAAAACTCACGATGTCTATCACAGTTTCTCTATTTGTTCTAGTTCATTGTCTCCCCTTGGCAACATCAATTTCACCCATCAAGGCTATTCAAAATTATTTATTTATTTATTTAGACACACGTAAACGGTGTCATTACTGCGAGGGAAACATAAAACTCAATATACAATGCACTTCAATAAATAAAACGAGTAGAAACTGGACTGTTCGAAGCGTACGGTCTACATTAATTTGGAGCACAGTTTCAGACCTGGTTCTTTGGATCTAATGGTACTTTCTAAACGTACACGCTCCAGTGCCTATCAAGTAGCCAAACTTCGAGATTCCTAGTTTGTATAAACGATTCTACAGATGTTTCTCTTGCAAAGGGCACGATATACAAGTATTTCGCGTGTCGAGGTGATATAAAGCTCGAGAAAATGGACGACACGCCAGGATGATGACACTCTCGAGCTGAAAGGGGACACTTAAACACGAGCAAGAACTTTCTAGGTGCCAATTTGCCGGTGACGCAACCAAATGACCACGAGTGAAACCGCTTTTCTATGGGCGCGTTAACGCGTATACGAACGCTACTTTGTGTGAGCTGTATGGTAAAACATGGTGTTCGCGTAAATCCTGAAGAGATCCGTCACCTCTGTGGTGTATAAGTACAGTATAGGAAGTTAAGAGCTTGGCAACAATGTGGGACAAGCAGTACTCATACTGAACAAAGCAAGAAGTTCATTCAATAATAATCACAAACATTCTTACCTGGTGTTGGAGAAGGTAGCATGGGGGATCTGAGCAAGATTGTTCCTGCTCAGATCGAGTCTCTGCAGCCTAATATTCTCTTGAAAGATATCCGGCCTGAGGACCTCCAACCTGTTCCCCCTCAGGCTCAAATCCATCAAGGATCTAAGAGGTCTGAAGCTTCTGCCATGTAGGGTAACCAACCGATTATATTTCAGATCCAACTGTTCCAACCTAGACAGACCATCGAAGGTGCCATCCTCGACGATCCTCAAAGAATTATACCCTAGATTCAACTTCCTGAGATTCGGTAGATCGGTCAAGCTACCAGGCGAGATCCTCTCGATGCCGTTCGCGCTGAGATCGAGAGACCTGAGCACCGGAAGGGCTAGATCCTGCGAAGACACAGCAGGCAGGACGACGATACGGTTCATGGGCATGTGTAGGTGCTCTATGTTCCTGGGCAAGCCGGGAACAATTTCTAGCATCCTATTCCAGCCGACGTCTAGCTCGTAGAGATTGTTTAATTGATGAAAAGTTAGGGGATGAAGAACAGAAAGCGCATTGCCGGAGATATTAATATGTTCCAGGGCTGGTGTGCTCAAAAAAGACTCAGGCTCTATCAATCCTATAGCGTTTCCGCTCATGTCCAATCTCCTCAAGCTCGGCAGGTTGGCCAGCAATCGAGGTTCAATATGTCGGAAATAGTTCTCGGATAGATCGAGCCCCTTCAACGCGGGCAGGTTCCAGAATGGCGTCTCCAGAAGATTCGACAAGGAGTTGTTCTTCAAACGGAGTTCCCTGAGAGCGGGCATCGCGGTGAAGGTCTCCCTTTGCAGAAAGGCCACTCTGTTGTGATCAAGGTGAAGCCTCTCCAGCGTCGGATGACCTCTCAGCGCTCCGAACGGTATCTCCTCGATTTGATTGTGGCTAACATCGAGGAACTTCAACCTGGGCAGTGCCTCCATGATGGATCTCAACTCGGAGACATGACTGAGATCGTTGTCGATCAACCAGAACTCCTCTAAGCTGTTGCCTGGTCGACGAGGGAAGAATTCCGGGTGAATACGGTGTATTAGATTGTGATTGAGATCCACGGTCTTCAAGGCCGGCATTCTTTGAAACGCTCCGGCGAACACCTCGGTGATGTGATTCCTCGATAAGTGGAGGCGGGAGAGGACGGTCAGGTCGGTGAAGGCTCCTTCGTCCAGCCGATTTATGCGATTCCGATCGAGACGGATCACAGACAATGATGGCAGGTCCACGCTAGCGCGGCCGATCATCCCAGCGTCCACTATCGAGTTCCCAACTAGGGACAGCTCCTTCAGCTCTGGCAGGTCGATCATGGTTCGAGGATGAACCCAATGCACGCCGCAATCTGTGATGTTCACCAGCTCCAGTCGTGGTAACCCTCGAAACAGACCAGCTTCCAAGCGTATCAATCTTGAGCTCCCGAAGACGTGAAGCTGTTCCAGGCTTGAAAGGTCTCTGAAGTTCCTCGGAGCTAGCTCCAGTAGAGCTGGTGAGTTGATCTGGAGGTACCTGAGCTTAGGCAGCCCCGAGAACTTCGGCAACTTCTTCATCACTCGGCTCTGTAATGTTACAGCTTCTAGACCTTGCAGATTTTCAAGACTGTCCACTGGCAGAGATCGTAGATCTGGTTCCACGACGAATAGCTCCAACAGGGAATCGTGTAAACCCTCCAGCCAACCGGAAGACACTCTCTCGAGACGATTGTTCCGTAACATCAAACGGAGGACGCGCAAAGTGGCGAATACTTTGCCAGGCAGACTAGGTAGATTGTTGTTCTCCAGGATCAACTCGTCCACTGGCCGGTCTAGGTAGTGGCTCACTGCTTTTAGACCCTCGAGAACCTTTGGTAACTCGCTGTGACTGCACCTATGGGTAGAAGATGGGTGAGTAAAGGAGTAACGTGGAAAAGGGAGTTGTTGAGGAGATTGCACTTGCCAGATCTGAATCTCCATGTCGCGAGTAGAACATCTGCAAGGTAGAATCCTCTCCTGAGTAGGACATCCGTACTCGGCGCTCAACTGGCCGCTGACACTCGTGCAAAACAGTGCCAGAAACCAGCCGGCTGCTAAGAGGCCTCCACCTTCCGGTGGTTTAAACATCGCGCATTTGGACCTTGGTCTACGACCGACGCCGGCCCCGCATTTTCTGCAAACAATCGTTCGCTTGCCGTATTTTAACGAGTCAGAAGTCTGACAAATATGAATGTTATGGTTTTCCTTTTAAGTGAAATCAAATTTGATTCGTTTGTAATTGTAATTCATATTAACTTCTAACTTGTACTATTAGACAACTTCGTCGTTCTTTCTTCGTCTATCGAACCTTTCGCCAAGCCATTACAAACCGAAGTGGCGATCTGATCAACACACATACGTATTCATATGTAGATGAAAGGCATTATTCTCAACAGTGATCAATGTTTAAGCATGAAAATAAATGTAGCCATACAAAAAGGATAGTCGTGGTCCAGTGAGACTGACTATTGGATAGTCTAACCACGAAGATCCTGCTTCCCTCTAATCCCGATCGAAAAAGGAAAAGTATCCCGAGACATCCAGGAAAGTAGGCGCTCCCCAGACATCAGGCGTCAAAGTGCCCCTGGATGTCACGGTGGTTTCCGTGCGTAAACCGGGGAACGCACGTGTGTAGACTAGTTGCTTACACGTCACGGTTCTAGACGACAAAATTAATGCTTCGTACCGTAAGCAAAGCTAAACACCGCTAGGACAATCCTTCCCCGTAACGACCGCTGTCGTCTGGAACCTGCCGCACGATACGGATCGGACTGACGAAACCAGAAGGATTTTGAAACGCTATCTTCCGAATCGATCCTGTTCGAAAATTCAAGTCGAAACCGGGCAGGGGCTTGAAGGGACCGACGCGGAAGAGAAAAATCCCTTCGCTCGTATCTGATCGAACGAGAACAAAGGTATCCTCCGTGGCTGCTGTCACGGGTGACCACGTGTGTTTCATAACGCGTCTTCCGTAAGTACGAACAATTGGTCGGCCTGGAAACCCAGCCGAACATGAAGAATGCCGATACCAAGTGACCATCAATGAAAAGGAGATTTTCAATTGAACCTTTATACTGGAACTATTACGGGACTAGATTAAGCAACCACAAAATTTATTCGATTATATACTTCCTCCATATGTTCTCTTCGGATTGGTAAGAAAAGCAGGGAAATAAATAATAAACTACAGCTGATGGCGACGAGTCTGTCAAATTTGCAATAATCAGCACCCCGAACCACGCAGACATGAAATCCTCATCATCAGGATTTAGAAGATTCTGAATTATGCCACAACCTTCTGAGACACAGGGTTCCTAGCTATTAGAGGACTAGATTAATATTCGATTGTACTCCTCCCATATATTCTGATACATATTCAGATATGCAGGGAGAACCACGAATCGTGATCGAAAATGTTTGAATGACTGATGCCAAATTATGCCACAAATATAAACAACATGCATTAGAAAACAGGTCGCAGATTGTTACAAAATCGTCCCTCATTATTTGGTCGACTGTATAAACTGTATAACCCGATTTACGATTGAATCGCGATCAATCACGTTCAACCTCTCGATCGCGTGATTCCAGCCGATCCATCGATGCAACAATCGTTCCCTGTCAATTCTGTTGTTCACAATGTGAACAAACGACACAGGTGCAGCCAACGATCTCCATTGTCGCCGTCGTCGCGATCGAATCGGCGATCGCGTATGATTTCAGTGAAAGTGACATGTACTTCCTTGATTTTCCTGCGTGGCTATCGTTCCGAGCCCTGCCGGCAATTACGCAACTTGGAAACGAAGTCGGATGCCTTTCGAAGGAACTGCATCGACATTATAACGCCATACTGCTTGTTTAACTCGCGATCAATTAACAAATTTCAAGAGTTCATCTAAAACGAGTCTATATGCTGTCTAAATATAATATTTTAGAAAAGTGTTCATCAATGGGTGAAAAAAAATCCTAATCGGGGAGGAACATCCCAATTTGTTGGGAACTCGCAAGAAGTGCATCCCCTGAGTGCCTGAAGCCACTCCTGCCTTCGACCTCGCGTTTCTTGTTGAAGTTTAACTTGTCTTGTTTAACTCTCGATCAATTAACAAATTTTATTCGCAGCCTAATCTCGATACTCTGCAAAAGGGTTCATCTAAAAATTCCATATGCAGTCTAAGAAAGTCTTCATCTGCAACGAGCTCAAATTTTGTGTGCTAAAAAATCCTAATCGCGGGTGAACAATCAAATTGATTGGGACTCGCAATAGCGCATCCCCTATAAGTGCCTGAAGCCACCCCTACCTTCGACCTCGCGTAACTTGTTGAGCCCTGCGGTTATCCTTGAACGTTCAGAAGTGTGTCTAGCAGCGAGGAAGATTGCCGAAGATGATATTCCTCGAGGAAAATAATGCAGCACAGTTTGTTCACAAACGCAGAAGGAACGCGACGCGACAGAGCAAGAGCCTCTCGGCGCTCTCGTTACGGACAGGCACTGACTAACTACACGAAGAACTTTTGTGCAAAGCGTGCTGATGCACAAAGTCGAGGGGAGAAGATGACTGTGGCGTGGGCGATGGCGAGCGGGACGAAAAGAGAATTGCGAAGTGCTGTGTCCAGCCACCGTGAAGGCACGCTTCCAGGAAATTCTTCCCTTTCCACCGAATCCTCGCGTCCGAATAATTTGGCGACAGTGACAAGTTTCGAATTTACGGTTTCTTCATGCTCGCCGCTTCCTCGTTACAAGGTTGCCGAAAATCTCGCCGATCAACGACGCCTAAAACCCTGCAACACTATATCACACGCGTTAGAACCTCCGTCAGATTTTTAGTACTCACATTTTCTATTCGATTTTTGATTTTCACGTATTCGAAATAGCTCGCGCAAAATTGCTGATTACTTTGACCCCAGGCAACGACGATTCCCATGATTTTCTGAAGAACGTGCAGTTAAATGGGTTCCAGTCCAGATGACACGAGTTCCGTCTTTCTTTATCCGCTTTTTGCGAGATGTAGAAAACACACGGCAACAGGCAACGGTACCGGCAATAAACCTTGCTAAATCCTAACTAGTTTAATTAGAGTACGACAAAATTAAGACATTAACGATCGGGGGAAGTCGAGGATTCGATGCCAAGCGCGGGAAAGTTCCTTCTCCCGGTTCTGAATGGAAGATTTCGTTTGATCCTTCATTCTGAATTCAAGTATGCCGTGTAGCAGAATCGAAATAAAGTGATCCGCGAACACCGGTTCTAAACGATCGAGAGATCAAGGAACTACAGTGAGTCCTTGACTTGCGCGATTAATTCGTTTCAGCGCTCATTCCGCGTAAGTCGAATAGTGCGCTGAAAATTTAAATACACCAACTATGTTCATGGAAAATTGATTTATTAGTATTGCTGAATCCTAACTAGTTTAATTAGAGTGCGACAAAGTTAAGACATTAACGATCGAAGGAAGTCGAGGATTCTGAATGGAATTTTTTCGTGAAGATTCCGTTTCATCGTTGATTTTAAATTCAAGTATGTCGTCCCGTGTAGCAGAATGGAAATAAATAAGTAATCCACGATAACCGGTTCTAAACGATCAAAAGGCTCGGTCCAAATTTTCTCTAAAATATTTGATTCGTTACATTCGAGAGCAGCGCGAATTAACTCCGCACTGGAACAATTATGATAATTACTCTGCGAATTGTCGCATGTTTATGTAAATGTATGATCAGTTGCTTCGGTAGATTCATCATCGTGACGAAGGTCCAACTACTATCGACTCACAGACACACGTCGACCAAGAGAATCGGTGTTCTAACTGGTTTTCAGAATCAACCAAGGTATAATATCATTCAATCAAGTGTGTCTACGCCAGTTGTTTATCGACACCGCTAGA
Source organism: Lasioglossum malachurum (assembly GCA_028455605.1). Lineage (NCBI taxonomy): Eukaryota > Metazoa > Arthropoda > Insecta > Hymenoptera > Halictidae > Lasioglossum > Lasioglossum malachurum. The sequence continues at coordinate 23,780,416 of CM052319.1, forward strand.
ATAGACAGATCGAGCTTTTAACAACATTTCCACATTATAATAATGTGGTGCAACAATTTCTCGCGTATCACCCGGCGATTGTCGAGAAGTGTTTCGAGGGATTTTCATATCGGTAACAGTTTCGCATCTCAGGGCTCCAAAGAAAGTGCGAACAACGGATCAAATGTGATCAAGAAACCGCCAAGGATACTGATCACTGGTACGTACCAATGCGAACTATGATTATAATCTTCGTTGCGAAACCGATCGCGGTTGCCACTGTCTTTTAACATTTTTCAACTAACGGAAACGAATATCGAGAGGTTCGTTAGATAAATTCGTTTTCCTAGAGAATTATCATTGATGGCACCTTCTGTTCTATGGTTCTATGGCATTCCAAGAACCAGTTCTGACTATTTTCGACAGTACAGTTAGATTTTGTCTTAAACCTTCAATTTTTCGAATATGTTTTAAAAAATTGCTTCTAACTCAAAAATTAAACATTTCTTCATGCTTAAATGTTTAGTAATTGATTAGATACCAACATATTTAATAATGTAAACAATATTTTGAATAAATGTACAGTAATTTTTAGGAGTGACTCTGTAGTAGTTAGTAGTTAGTTCTCTGAGTCGTCACTCGAGTGCTAAGGATTAAAAATTGTTTAAACATATTCAAGTGGTCATGAATTTATAGAAAACGCTTCGTCGCATTCTGGAGGGTTTACAGAATCGAACATTAAATTTCTAAAAAATTGAGGATCACGCAGATGAACCAGAAAATCGAGAGAGATTAACTATAAAAAGTTGAGATTGCACAGCATGATCATTTGTAGGTGGTCTCGGTCAGTTAGGCACCGAGTGCGCGAAGCTGCTGCGAAAGAATTATGGCAACGAGAACGTGATCCTCTCAGACATCATCAAACCTACCGAGGAGAGCGTGTCCTGCGGTCCCTTCATCTTCGCCGACATCCTCGACTTCAAGGGCCTACAAAAGATCGTTGTAGACTATCGAATCGACTGGATGATACATTTCAGCGCTCTTCTTAGCGCTGTCGGCGAGCAGAACGTCCCTCTCGCAGTGAGAGTCAACATAGAAGGTAGAACTATGACAATTTCGAAACAGTTTCTAGGTGCATCGAAAACACTCGAGTGAAATGGAATGTCGGCGAATTTGTCGTTACGATAATAATTATATTGTTACCGTGGCGCAGAAGAAAGCGCCTCGAGGGAAAGTGGATTTTTTCCTTCATCGTTGAAGAAATCGTTACAGTAGCTTTGTATCTAGGGTTTGCAATCCCGCGGGACTAGAAGGATTTAGTTCTTTAATCTAATATTTATAATAAAGAAACAAATTGTACTTAATGAGTAGAAAGAAATAGAAATTATAATTGAATGTGATTTCTCCCCATAATGATTTGAATAGAAGAAGGAATTTTTTTTTGGAAAAATTACAATTGGTCGGAATCACAAAGAAAACGCTAAAAGCCGTTGTCTACAACTTTTTTTATGTGGGCCTATATTGAAGTATAAATTATTTTCTGGCAGGGATGCACAACGTGATCGAGCTGGCGAAACAGTACAAGCTGAGAATATTTATTCCGTCGACGATCGGGGCTTTCGGCCCTGATTCCCCGAGGAATCCAACCCCTAATGTGACCGTGCAACGTCCGAGGACGATTTATGGCGTGAGCAAGGTCCACGCGGAGCTTTTGGGCGAGTACTATCATCACAGGTTCGGCCTCGACTTCCGGTGCCTGCGATTCCCTGGAGTCATCAGCAGCGACCCCCCAGGTGGTGGAACTACAGGTACCTTACAGGTCTTATATTTTTCTGTACTCAACGATCAGTGTTCCCGGGGTACGAAGTAGAGCACGTTGCGAGCGCGATTAGGATAACTGCGTAATAGCGCAATCCATCGCTCCTCAAGGACAATAGTATTAGTAAATTGTTGAGTGTCTCTTGGTCACGAGCCGTGAGATCGTTCCTTGCGTTTCCCTTATCTCCTGATGCGTAAATCCGAGGGTAACGTGCACGGGATCACGAATGAGAAACTGTTTCCTCGTGCAAAATTTATCAACAAATATATATTCTTTCCAGACTACGCGGTAGCAGTGTTCCATGAGGGATTGAGCACGAAAAAATATGAATGTTATTTGGAACCTTATACGAGGCTGCCGATGATGTACATAGAGGATTGTCTATCCGCGTTGTTCCAATTTTTGAACACCCCTGACGATCAATTGCATAGGCGAGTGTACAACGTGACTGCAATGAGCTTTACGCCGGAGGAACTGTTCAACGAGCTTAAAAAGCACGTTCCTGACTTGAAGATCACGTACAAGCCTGATGGACGACAGTATATTGGTCAGTATATCGATACCATTTCTCTAGCAGCGATCCATTTATTTAAAAATGTAAATTTCAGCTAACAGTTGGCCACAAGTGTTCGACGACAGCGAGGCTCGAAGGGACTGGGGGTGGAAACACGAATACAATTTGCAGAAACTAGTGGAGTCGATGATACGCGACGTGAAGACGAACTTCTTGTCGAAGCGGTCTCTAAAAGAGGTCAACAGCTACGTATAATGGCTCGACGTTTAGGAAACAATTCCCCTGGAAAATAGATAATATACAATTACAAAAATATTTATTTTACAATAAAAACATTCCTAGAGTATCTTCATTCGCGTTCACATGTCCTCGTCCATCAGTTGGGCGATAATCTCATCGCTTTCGAGGGAAAGGATGTCCAGTCTCTTAGGGGTGGCTTTGGCTATTCTCGATGGAGTCGTACTCGTTCTTTCCACCTCCCTCACCGGTGTCATATACTTCTCGGGGACTTGCGTTGGTGTTCGGATCGATTTATCCAGATTTCTCGCAGGGGTGCCGGTGTTTCTATCTCTTCTTATCGGAGTGTTGCTCAACCTGCCGCTTTGTTGAAATCTATCTTGACTCTCAGGCTCTGTACCGAAAAAAATGTTTACATGTAATATTAATACCATCATTGGTTTGAATGAATTAAGTTTTCTCATTCACCTGTGACTTCCTCTTTGGCTAATATACTTCGACTCTCCACAAAGTACCCGTTAGGATGAACGAAAGGCTTGTCCGGCAAGCGACTGTGCAAAACCTCGAAGTACTTGGTGCAGGCGATAAGGTAGTGGCCGTTTTTTGCCAGATCTGCGATTTCGTTCACGCTTACCGCAGGGATACTGTATCCTGACAATTTCTGTCTCAACGCCTCCTGATCCATATGCCTGTATGGGCAGCCATGGTACTCTCCAGGCCCCACCGAGGACGTAATAATTCTTGTGCAGCCCAGAGGGGTGTAATTCGTCTGTTTACCCTCTTTACCGTACGTGTGCCTTATGGTGTAGGCGTACTGTTTGTCGAACTTGTCCGGATCGATCTTTTTCGTGAACTCTGTTCTCCAGAAACGCACCGCGTCTTCCATTGTCACTCCGATACCCTTTATGAACAGACCGTACTGAATACGCCCGCTGTTTCGAAGGTGATGCTGAGTTCTGAGCGCCTCGTGCAGCGTCCTCATGCACAGAGGATAGGACGTTTTCGATAACTAAAAACGATTCTCAGTTACACCAACAGCAGGACTCCGTGGAATGGGTGAATTACCTCGTCCAGTTTATCCACTGGAGTGGTGTTTGACGTCCAGACCACGCGGGTCATGCCAGAGAAAGAGCCAGGCAACGATTTCAGGAAGGAAATCAGTCTCTCGTCGTCGGATATGTTCGAGACATAATTTTTCGCGTACTGCACGGCACAAATACGTATCACTTTTGTAGCAACATTACCGTTAGCTGAACATCGAAGTTAATAGCTCACTTACCTCCATACCATCCACCAAGATCTTCCTAAAATAAGAAACAAACAAAGACATTAAGTCTGTCTGCGGAATGTACGCCATTCCATTGGTGAGGTATACTCTGCGCGATTTAATTAAGTCAGCGACCCTCTGGAAAGGTACTTTATAAAACTCAGACGTATCGATACTAGCTATTTTCGCCGTGGACGAATGCAACTCTTCTCTAATCTCATCTTTCTCTTCCTTAGTAATCTGCGCAATAAATTATATATAATGATTACTGTGTCAATGTATTCGATTAAGTTATTTTCATCTCTTACTTGCTGGCAGTCGATATTGTGCGAGCTAAGTAGCTTCTTTATTCCCTCGGAATCTAATGAACTAAATCTCAGTTTAAACAATTCTACTTCCTGGTTTATGAACCACATCTGACGATCTGGATCTTGGCAATGCGATAGTCTCATTATGTAATGGGACAGGTGATCCTTCTTTCTGCATTGCAAGTCTGCTTCTGAAGGTAGCTTGCATCCAGACGCATACAGAAGGTGTACGAAATGCTTGAGCCCGTCCTTCCCCAGAGATGTGCTCAGATTTTTCTTGCGGTCCTCCGTTAGCTTGAGTTCTGTTCGCACTGCGTTACTTTCCACGTGTTGCAGTACTATAAATTGTGTGTTCTTGCAGTGACTATGTCTTACTTCGGGCATGGGCAACACGGATTCACCTGCTCGGCGAGTCAGTCCCCACCACTCTGACTCTTTCTTCAGCCCAAGCCCCATAATGCTGCACCGGCAGGTTATTTACCACATAGGTGACATACAGCTAAAGAATTCGTAGAGCCGAAAGAATTAATTGAAAGTGATTAACCTGCCGATGCAGTATCATGGGGCTCGTGCTGAAGGAAAAGTCGGTGTGGATGTGGTAGGGACTGGCTCGCCGAGCAGGCAAAGAGGAGAAACAGCCACATCTGTTCTGCGAGCCAGCGTTGCCCAGGCCTATTTTACTTAACCCATTGCCCCACAATATTGTGTCTGATTCGTGAAGAAGATTCTGAACACAGTCTAACAAATATATGTATGCTATTAATTTTCTGTGAACCGAAATCAAATTCTACTTTGGTTTTGTTAATGTACAGCTATCGGAAAATATATAGACGTACAACAGATATAAATTTTAAACTACTAAAAAGATCGAATCTCTAAAACCGTAAAATACATCGTAGGGCAAGGAGCTAATTAATTTCGAGCCTCAACGTCTAATTACTAGAGAACTTACGTTTCAACCTCTCCATGCCCAACTGTTGGAACTCCACGAACGGAATCTCACCGGTGGGAGGACAATCATACAGTTGTAGATCATGCTGATAGATATCTTGGAGGTCGTTCGTCTCGACGTTGACTGTGTATCGCCGCCGCTTAGTGTATTCCATTTTCTAACGTAAAAATACGTATTACAATTAGAATAATATTCATATCTTGTGTTACGTTCTGACTGGTTCTGACACGCCGGTTGCTCGAAGTGAACGTTACCAAAGACTGCTTACGTAATGATAAATTTTACAGTTAAACGATAGAGGAAAATGTAAGCATATTTACCGAATGCTATTTTATTCACTGCGACCGATCATTCTTCATATTTCCTCGATTTTAACGCACTCGATCTCACACTGCACGTAACTCAAGCAGCCATTGCAAACTGCGCACCATGTTTGGCGCGCTTTTTTCCCGCACTCATTCGAAATCGAAGAACACGCGCAGAAGAACAGCTGCGCCAATAGTCAAGGTAAAAGAGTAGAAAATTCAATTGCGTATCAATTTGTATTACAAATCATTGTTAATTCATTGTCAATTTTGTACGATACAGATGAATGAATCACGACGATTATAAAACGAATCTAATTTTTCAGTTTTTTCGTGCGATTTTGAATAACATGGACCTCTTCCAGTTGCATAGGCGCCAAGTGACCATCCTCGTTGTCGAAATTCTGCACGAACAATTTCCTCACCTCGCAATTGTAAAACTCAATTCTATTTTTCACAGGCGATATATCTTGAAACTGTTGGATGGTCATGTCCGTTTTCAGGATTACCTGCTCTTCGATTGTAGTCGCTTGTACCGGATACATCGAATCCCCTGGCATGACGTACACGTTTCCATCAAGCAATTTCACTTTTACCTAGTTGTATAAAATATGATTAAAATCACTGTAATGTTTTTAGTAAAGGTTATTGAATCAATTTTTTCATTTACCGGCATAATTTGCAGAACTCCCCTTTTTGTCCGGTCGATGGCGAAATCCAATAAATTGTCTATGCTTTCGAATTTGGAGATTCTCGCAATTTCATACTGTTGCGGAGGTGGTAACGTGATACCCTCGGTGGAGAATATGAAGTTCGCTGGCAGGTCCCACTGTATTTACCAAGAATTGTGGTGTATTATTAAATGTAATTATTAAAATATCATTTACATTATTATTCACCTTCACATCTTCAATTTCTGAGGTTTCGGAAAGAGTTAGAGGCGTTTCCTGCATGCAGGCCATGTAGAAGACAGTGTCGAATCGTTTATCACGGAAACAGGTAGGCGTCAACCAATTGCTCCATTCGTAAAGCGCCCACAAATCAGGATAGCAGTCGAAATTCTTGCACAATGAATAAAATTCTGTAGCATCGTTGTGCACCCTCTTTTGCCAGGTATCGATATCGACTTTCGACACTGAATAATACAGAAATAATTGATTTCATCAGTGGCGCGAAAGTTTCAAATTTGATTTTCGTATCGCGCCGATAATTGAATTACTTTCGATATGCTGCACCCAATCAGAGCGCGTTCCGCCATCGTTCGATCTTCTACAAAGTAGGATGCCGCACTCTTCGAAGGCTTCTCGAATTGCAGAGATTCTAAGTGAAATTTCCCTTGGTAACTCGTTCGGTTGTTGTTTAAAAATCAATGGACGTGTTTTAACATCGGGTATCAAACTGGAGAAGCTGTTCTTGTCGAAACCAAACCCAGAGAAAAGGTTATGCCACTTAGGATCAGCATCAAACGGTTCGATCACCCCTCCAGGAAACACATAAGCACTTGGCATAAAGTTCGAAGTTTGGTGACGCTTAAGGCACAGCAGATCGTAATTATACTGAAACTGTAAATAATTCTTTTATGTTTTTTCGTACAACAATTCAAATTTGCCGCACTCTATTCTATTTATAATTCGTCATTTCTCGATATCGGATGCAGGAGAATTTCCGCTAATTATCACGTTTCTTTCAGCTAAGAGTTCTCATACATCTTCGGAAATAATAATTAATCAGAACACATAATGAACTTGTATTTTGCCACATACGTTTACAGGCGGCGGTGGACGAACACATTTTTGCACATGACGCGCGGTCATAATAATACTGGCAGATTCTCTGATACTTCTCATTTTGTTCTTTTTCAAAGGTACACACAATTAGACGGTATTCGAAATTTATATCGTACTTATAAAAATGGCAATGACCAAGGTTATGATTCTATATGTTGAACTGCAACCTGTTGTAGCCTAATTGGTTGAACTGATAATGAGCCGAACGTCGTTTCACTCGCTCGCGATAAGTGGTTCAAATATAAATATCGCAATTATTCATATTTTTATTTAAAAGTCTAAATAAGTGAAGTTTTAGTTGAAATTCTGGTAAGTCATTAGCTTCTCTACAGGTGGCTATACTGCTACTATTTATATAGATTGTTTAGTAGAAGTAACAAATTTTTTGTGCAGAGTTATAGCAAATTAATTCATTAATCAATATGTTGTTTATTTGAAAGTCTAAGTGAAGTTTCACTTGATATTCTGAAAGGTCATCGGCTTCTCTCTGGATGGCAATACTGCTATTACATTGTTTAGCAGAATTTTAACAGATTTTTTGTGCAGGGTTAAGCAGGGTGAACTTAATTCAATAATCAGTATGTAAAATGTTAGGAGATGAATTTTAAGTGACATTTCTTTACAATAACCATTACACAACATATACAATATGTATTTACATTGCAGTAAGCAGAATAATTGGGCACATTAACATAGCATACCATATTTTAAGAAGTGTACAGCGCACCACATTTACCTTGAAAATGCTAGATTATCATTTCTTTGCACCTTTGTCGTCCTTACCAGTTGCTGCAACCATTAACTCATATAATTGATACACTTGCTCGTCCCTAAATTTATCAAAATCTTTTTGATCCAGATCTTGACCCAACGGTTTAGCTGTATGCGGTCCCTTAAGTCCAAGCTGACTAGCAAGCATTAGTGCATATTCCTACAGCATAAAGAAATTGTTTTTATAGGACCATTAGAAAACAGGAATTTTCAAATTAGTAGAAAAACAGAGTGTTCATTGAAAGGAGAGGAAAAAATAAGTGAAACTTAAGCTATCTTTCCTGTATGAACCTCTTCTGTGAAGAATTTAATATTACTTACTGTCCATTCGTTTATAAAAACAGCAGCTTCAGCCTCGTTGCATTTCTTATGTCTCTTAAATTCGTCCGTAACATAACTAGTCCCCAAAGATTGAATTTCCTCTGGTAGACCACGGTGTAACCTCAAAATCGTTTTGTACAGCATTCGAACCCGCTGCACGTGAGTTAAACTCCCCATAATTTCTGTACCAATGGTATTTCTAGAAGTACATGTTATCACAGAATATATACAGCGAGTATTTTTATGAGAAAATAATTTATTATCGAGCGCACCGTAGCAGACGAAAATTCAACAGAATTCTCGCGCCAAATATGTATACAGTACAGACATCCGTACAGTAATTTACAGTTATTTAGATAGTATGTTCAGGTTTATGATAAAATATACAGCGAGGGACAATATTATTCCTAGACTGCATCGATGTTTATTCATGTACAGAAAGATAGAAACAATTTTAAACATTGTTTTTCCACCTCGCGAGCAACAAACAATGTCGATAATTGGTCGGACAGGTTTCCATTTACCAATTCGTTTTTATTTTTTAGTCACAGTATAACAAACAAGGCCGTGCGTCTCAGGAACGTTGTCTTTGCTCATAAAAAGGTCCTTAGAAATACGATTAAGTACTAAAAACACTTTACACAGTTACACACTATAAAACTGTTTAACAATTACGTCTTGTTGATCTCGTCACAGATTTAAAAAGATAATGCGAACATCCTCGTCGTATTAATTGTCTTCCGGACACCTGGCCTCTTGAATGTCCTGCGAATTAAACAAATATACATTAGCTAGATAAAATCAATGCGATAAAATACGATAAAACGTGATCAAAATCTTACCCAATTTCTCTTCTCTCCGTACTTGGACCAGAAAGTGACTTTGCACTCGGTTCTTTGGCCAGTTTGCTTATTGAACACCGAACACGATGAAAACGGCGGCGAGTACAGGTGCAAGGAGACCGCCGGATTCACTACGCTGGGATTCTCCACGCGATGGAGCCCCATAGTATCTGCAAAATAGGATCTATTTACTATAAAACCTGTTTCAACATTTTAGGGATTAGTTCGAGCGTTTTACCATTGATGTAGCATATTTCGTCGAGGTCGAGGGTGGTTCTGTCCAATTCCTTGAGCCCTTCCGGTTCGACGGACTTGTTTTTAATCTCGTTCGCCGTGGGCCATGCGTATCTCGTCTATAAAATATTATTAGTCCGAAAAATGTACTATTAATTGCTCGTACACGTTAAAGTTTGGATCTGTTTTGAACTGATTAACCCTTTGCACTCTGAGCTATTCTAATTTACATTTTATATGATTTTCTTAATTTTATCGATACAAAACTGATGTAATACCTCTCGCACAATACTTTCAGTAGTTTATTAAAATATTAAATACGTTCAGTAATGTATTGAATACAAATTTAATAATGCAACAAATATTTTGAATCACCACTCGAGTGCAAAGGGTTAAAACTAATTTTTAGGGATACCTCACAGAGTTCGCCCTGCAGGATCTTCATGACGCAGTGCGCGTTCGCATGATCGTGTATGGCAGAGCCGTGGCCTTCGCCCCAACACAGCACCATAAGATTGAACCTTCCGTTTCCCTCGTCGACCAAGTTCCTTGTATACCTGCGCGCAATGAGTCAGTTATGCCGTATGAGTTAGTATATCCGTAATGAAAGGGTGATTAACGACTACAAAGACAAGGTAAGCTAGAGACCCTTTCTTCGAACGCTATAGCGATATCGCAACAGATTAAATGTGAAAAATTTTCTTTCTCCCAATATAGATCAGGGGTTGCGCAAAAAGGATAATAAAGCTCGGCAGCGAAATGCAAATTTAATGATCTTGGATGCAATAGAGAAAGAGACAGCCAGCGCAGAGATCCATTCATTGGATACCGAAAGAAACGGTTGATTTATGCAAGGCCGATGGATCATTGCCTTCGATCGCCTAAGTGTCGCGTGTCAGAGAACCGATGTTCTGGCTCAGGTGTAATGAAAGTGGGGGGAACACGGGGGCATACGTGGAAAGTGTGTGTAACCAGCCATTCACCGGACGAACATCACTGATTTACGTGCAATACATATAGACTTTGAAATGTTCCGCATACTTAGGCTCGGATTGCAATTATGTCGGTACATCATCGAGCCGCGAACAACTTAGACCCCACACAATTGCAGAGAATGGAGAACATATACCGAAAGACTCGAATGTGTTAGGGTATGTACCGGGGTATTGGGAAATCGGTCGCATTGGCAATTATGTGGCATAATTTCGCATTACGCTCGACACGGCATAAGCCAATTTCCTTTCTACATAAATCCAAATGTTTCGCGTGACTGAGAAAATCCGATAAAAGCGAAACCGGTTCGAAATTCCATCGAAAAATCGGAGTTCCGAGTCTGAATGAAAATCGGTGTTGGTCGCAACACTTGTTATCGTTCCCTTTCAATTACGCTTGTAAATTGAGAAGCGTTAAATCATTTGTTACGCGGAATTATCGGGTAACTCATTAGTCACGTCTCTCAGTAGAACGATTCTGAAAACCCTCGTTATTATCTCTATCCGCCAGCGTGCCCTCACACTTGTACAGGGTATAAGGAAAGTAACAATTGTAAATGTAGGAATTGTCGGACATTTCCTAAAGAAATTGGCCCCAAGATTGTTCGCAACAAGAATTTGAACTCTGGCACTCCAGAACCTGACAGACCGAAATAATTCAGTAAACTTTCGGCTACGATAACTTCCTAACGAATAGAAAATAATTCAAGATTTCAATCTTTTATTAAAGAGATTTGAGACGGCAGTATAATCACCCACTTTCTTCACACCCTGTACACAAGACGCGCGTGTATTTTTCGTAACGGGATTCGCCGACGATAAGCCTGTTGACATTAGCGATTGTTGCGATTCGTCCGCGAACGTTCGCGATCGTGAGATCAGTGTTTGTAATTGGTTGTTTGCGCGAGGCCGCGTTCGCATTCGCTCGTATGGCAACAAGCTTTTTAAATTCTTCTGGTGCCAGCCACCGGGTCGTGAAAATTTACGAGACACTCGCGAGACGGGGTTGGAGAAACTATAACGACCGCGATAACCCGTCGTGAACTTCGGGTATTAATCTTGTTTCACAATTCCGGCTACGACTGGTCACGCGTTCTTGTTTGCGAGAACGATTCAATATTGTCTTAGAAGTGCGATCCCTCCGACGTTGATCGCGAGTGATCAAACACCTGGTTCATCGACTCCTCCAATGCAGTAAATCCATCTCTTCATCTCTCGATCCGTGTATTGTCAATTCACCCGTGCGTACATTTCAATAATTTGTTTGTTACGCGTGCGGATTATTGGTAATAACGATTGCGATGCAGATTAGGTTCATAAACAACTGCCGACGTAAACGCGGAGGCAATGCGCTTTGGCAATAACGAGAGTTACAGATTTTATACACAAGACAGTGCGGAGATAAAAGTTCTGTCGTCAACTTATTAAAATTCTCAGTTAGCCCCAGTACCTTGTAATCGATGCAGAACATTTTTATTGATCAGGGAAATATGCAAGTTTACAACAATTGTCCTCCTGCACTAACATCGATTTCGAATAAAATCTACTGTAACCATAAGATGAAATCATTCACTGCTCGACGACGTAAATGATTTTATACACAAAACAGTGGGGAGATAAAAATTTTGTCGTCAACTTATTAAAATTATTAGTTAGCTCAAGTACCTTCTTGAATTCGATTCAGAATATTTATATTGATCAGGGAAATAGGCAACTTTACAACAGCTGCCCCCCTGTACTAACATCGATTTCGAATAAAATCTACTGTAACCGTAAGATGAAATCATAGTGCAAGGGGTTAACGTCCAGGGACCGCGTCTCTTCCGATTTACCTGTATCTGTCGAACTTGGCGTACTTCTTCCACTCAACGGGATTGCTCTTGTAGGATGCCATGAGCTCCTGTACATCGTCGATGTTCACATGATCGGTCTTGAAGGCGTCGTGCAGAGCTTCGATGAGCTCGCGCATCGTCGAGGGTTTCTTGGCATAGCGTTTCCCCGTGGAAGTGCAGCGTAATTCAGGCTCCTCGGAGTAGACTTGCATTATTGTTGTCCTGTTAGTAGCACGGTGTCGTCCTCCTTCTCGAAGAGGGGGGAGTCAATATTATTGGCCACAGAGCGAGTTTCACGTGAGACGAGAGGCCGATCACTGACACGAGAGCTCGGCTCTCCGAGGTTTCAGATCCGAGCGGAGTTGTTCGAAAGCGAAGTCGCGATTAACGATGGTGGAACACGTTGCCGGTCTACGGCTCGTACCGGTCTAACAAAAGAGGGGAGACAGTGTCTTATACGAGGCCTAAGATACCCCCTACTCCTGTTGTCGTTCCTTCGAAGCAGTTTCGAACATTTCGCCCGCAATCGCGACATTTCGTCTTTATCGTCAAGGGCTCGTTCCTTTTTCTCTTGTTGCCTTCCTCCAGTAATCGGGGGTTAACCGACTTGTTAATTACCAGACCGGAGGAATCCGGATTTTATCTTTGAAACGATGCTCCTGACCAATCGACCATGAACGGAATAACATCACCATAATGTTTACTGGTCGTCTCGTTGCCAACAATAACTACAACCACGATGACAATTCTGTGACGCCTGCAAGCGGTATCAAGCCTCTCGTGCTTGACTAGTAATTCATCTTTAATCAGCTTTAACCGCGGCTCACTACCGCGCGTTAATCGTATCGGTTCCCTTCATTTTTTCACCTCTTTATTGTTTCTCATCTTTCATACAATTCTCGTCGTACAGTGCTCGAGTCAGACAGTGGACTAGTTCCACGTTTCTCTGTTTAGGAAAAGCCGCCGCAACGCTGCCATTCCAAGCGAAAACGCGCAGGTGTCCGTCTCACCGGACACAAATGATCTTCTCCTCGTTGTTCTTCGGCTTCGCGGATGTTTTTCCACAAACGGTGATCTCCTTTTCTTTTCCGCGGCAAGGTGAATCAGCGCACCTGCACGGCCTCGGCTTGCTGCTGCGTTCTCGGGCCGCGATGCAGCTGTAGCAAACAACAGAGTTGGGCAAATTTTATTTCGGATAACGAATAAAGAATAACGAATAAATCCCTGGATTCATTCGAGAATAACGAATAATGATTTCATTCGCTGAGAAATTATTCGTAGCTTACGAATAACGCTTATTCGTTAGTCACGAATAAATCCCAGGACTTTTATTCGTTATTCGTTATTCTAAATGACGGCAGCGAATAAGAATAAACGCCGAAAATAAGCGCAGCTGGCGGCGGGCGCTTTTGAAGCCCAGAGGCTGAGGTCGAGTCGAGACATTATACCTTTATTCGCACGCTGGCTTATTCGAATAAATTTTTATTCGCTGGGCTTTGCGAATAAATTTTCATTCGCTGGGTTATTCGAATAAATTTTTATTCGCTGGGTTTTTACGAATAAATCTTTATTCGCCGGGAATTCGAATGAAATCTGGCAAACAAGCGCGGAAGGAAAAAATCAGCAACTGGAAGTACCAGATCTACGTTCGGACTCACTCGGCGAGGAACTTGCCCTTGTTCGACCGAACGATTCACTCGTTTTCTTTTTACGTTTCGACTCTGAGCTACATTGATCTCACACTGGTCGATTTTCATCGAACTTACACGCAAGGACAGTTCTTGCAGTAGTAACACTTCATCCTCGGCTTCTTCGATTTCGACTTCTTGCATCTGCACGGGGACGACTTGCAGACGCAACAGATCACTATCTTCTTGGGTCTATCGGCTCTAGATTGTGGATCGCACTTGCAAATTGTTGGGGATTTGCTGCGAGGCTTGTCCGTGCAGACTGCGACCACCTTGCGCCGCGATTTGGGACTGTAATTGATAATAACAGGTATCTATAAACTCTTTAATATTCATTTAAACTTCTTAGGACAACCACCTGACGCAGTACTTGATCTTCTTCTCGTCCCTCGCCTCGTCGACCTTGAGATTGCAACAGCAGGGGATCTTCCTGCACTGGGTGCAGCAAACAGACTCGCTGATCTTCCGCTGCAGCTCGGTCATCACATCCGAGAAACAGCTAAGTTTCTGATAAGGAAGTTCGTCCGAGTTCTGCGACTTCGGCTTCTCATGGCAGCAACACTCGTTGATAGAGTCGCGTCTGGGTTCATCCAGATTCCTCGAAAAGTATCGTCGAACGTCCTCCCGAGGTTTCCACGCGGTGACGTAGATGGTGCGATCGCATTCAGGCTCCGATGCAACCGGTCTTCCTCCTTGGAAGCTCGTCGGGTTCTCCTCGCAGCAACACAGGTCCACTGCTAAGTCGCAGCAGGAGCATTTCCTTATCGGTGCCCTGCAGGTGCAGCTTTCTCGAGGACTGTCGCAGTAGAGGCAGACCATCGACTTCAGACGCGTTCTTGGGGGGCATACCGTTTTGCAGATGCACTCGGTTTTCGGCTTGTAGCAGGTCACGCAGGGGGGCACTGGCCTGCAGCTGCAACGTTGCAATTGCACTCGTAACTTCGTTATTCCAATGAATCTGAGTATAATGTTTAACCCTTTGCACTCGGACCAATTTTAACTTGGAAATCAATCATTTTTATATGATTTTTTTCATTTTATGGATATGAAATTGATATATGTAATACCTCATATAATACTGAAATGATTGGTTAGATCCCAATATACTTAATAATGTAAACAATATTTTGAATAATGGTACAACGACTTTTAGTGGTGACTCTGAGTCACCATTCGAGTGCTGAGGGTTAGAAAAGTCACCCGCATTCGTTTCGTGGACTGCAACACCTCTCGCAGAGCAGTATCCTCCTGCAACCGCATTCCTCCCAGCTTCTGTTGTCGCGATACAAAACGGCGCAGTTCTTCTCCTGCGACTCCATCCTGCAGAAAGGTCTCTCCTTCTTCAGGCAACTTTTCGGGTAACTGTTGAGCCGGCTGCAGCTCGGCGGCGCAGGCACGCAACAGCAACTGCATCTGCTGCCCTCGATCCTCTCATTCGAACGGTCCACATTAGTGCACGCTGTGAATGGCTGGTTCGTGCATACTGTATGGACTTCTGGCTCCTGTGAGACGCAACGAGATGCTGGCAGTCTTAATTCTTTCGTCGACGGTTTTTCCTGAGGACGCCGCGTGCATATGGTCATCGAGACTTTCTTCAGGCCTGGACACACTTCGGCGGGTTTCTCTTCTCGAATCTCTTCGATCTTCCGAAAGTCTTCGACATCCGGCTTCTTCACATCTGCCAGTTTCTTTTCTTGATCCTCAGGGTCCTTTCGATCCTTTGAGTCTTCTTGAATGTCCCGAGGACTGATCTTCAATGGATTTTGCGGCGCCAGTGGTCCTGGAAGGTCCTCGGGCACTGTTTCTTTTTTCTCTTCGATGTTAGGAGGCTTAGGAACTGGATTTTTGATAGGAACATCAGGTGACAATGGTAATTTCTTCTCCGGTTCTTCGGGAACCTCGTCAGCTTTCTTCTTGTCTTCATCTTTCTTCTCTTCTGGACCTTCATTCGTGTTGGGCTTGGTATCCGAATCAGTCTCAGCAGAACGTTCACCCTTCTTTTTTGACGCAGGTTTCTTCTTATCAGCAGATTTATCCTTCTTCTTGAAGAATTTGTTTATGTCCAGCCTCTCAGTTAGAGACATTCTCTTCCCTTTTTGAGTCTCCTCAGCATTCACCGGCTGACCTCCATCTGTGATCTTCTCAGAAGCCTCAGTCCTATTTTCAGGATTATTCTCATCAATTTTATCTTTCTCCCTGCCCGACACTCTCCTCAAGGTCTTGAACAACGTGTTTCTCAGCCTTCCAGGGAATCCCTTCTCCCCCACAGCATCTCCCTCATCTTCTTTCTTCTCCCTTTCTTCTTCCTCCTCTGTCTTTTTTTCCTCGGTCCCTTCCCCGCCACCCGACGTTCGTTTCTGTTCAGGCTCGTCAGGAACTTGGAAATCTTTCAGGTGCTTCAGAAATCTGTCCTTGTCACGAAGATTGAACTTCTTTAAGAACGCCGGCTCTGGTTTCTCGCTAGCTTGCTCCACAGGTGGTTCTGTATCATCTTTCTCTTCAGACGGTGGTATAGTCGTCTGATCAACAGCAGGCCGTCTACTTTGCTGGATCATTTCTTTGAGTGTTAGAGGTTTGGACGTCGGAGGACTTGGTTGACGGTCTAAGACCTCTTCCTGTTTATCCTCAACCTGTTCATCAGCATCTCCTCCCTCTCCCTCTGTTGGCTGTTGTTGACACACTGTCATCTTCAGAGACTCCTTCTCAGTCACGCAGACATCCCCTTCATCCTCCTCAGCGATACAACTGCAAGTGGACCACGGTTCTCTAGTTTTAGAAACTCTTCTCTTGCTTCGAAAACCACCTTGACACTTGCAAGAATCCTTCTTCCGCACTCTGCAAACTTCTCTCCCAGAATCTTGTTCTCTTTTCAGGCTCCTAGTACAGTAGTCGCCGTAATTAAACTCGGAATCAGCCGTCTGATTAAAATCCCTGCGACCCTGATCGCAGAGAACAGTCTCAGCGCCGCTGCACGATTTCGACGACCATTCCTCGCTGTCTGAAATGGAGGACATCTTCGAGGAGCAAGGATCCTCCACTTTGTCACAGATGACGAACATCGATCCAATCGATTGATCAGATTGCACCTCGTCGTCCTTGCATCGGCAAGCGGTCGAGGAAGATTCCGTATCCTGTGCGCAAACGGTGCTCTCAGACTCAGCTGCAACGTCCGAGAACTTTGAGTCGCAGCTGCAAGGGTTGCTGGGGTCGCTGCTGTCCTCACTGCATGGCAGATAGTCCGAGGACTGTTGCTGTTCCTTGCGATTCCGACGTTTGTTGCGAATTCGAGTCGCCAGCTTGCAGGATGACACGTTCGACGGTTCCGTCGTTGTCTCTGAACTGGACTCGGCGCATGGCGGCGGTTTTTTCTGTTTGTTAACCGGCTGGAAAATTAATCGAACACGTCGCACAATTGACAGTAACCATCTGCAGGTCCTCGGTATCTCAGCAAAATCGATTGATAGACTGATTTTATGCGTTTATGTGAAAAGTGGCCAGCAAGTTTGGCCACCGAATAAAGTCGCGGCGGTTACCTGAGCATTCTCAGTGGCCTCCGAGCAGATGTAGATGTTCACGTTCCCAGTCATCCGACGATTGTCGGTCTTGCCAGGACTCGACTTCGCGCGTTTCTTGGACCTGGCTCCCTCGCAAGGAACTACCTTCTTGCAATGACATTTAGCGAGCTCCTCTATCTTTCTAGGACACGTGCGAGCTCTCTTGCGCTTTTCTCGAGTACGACTCGTTTTTTGAGAACATTTCCTGAAATACTCCTCGACAGAACGGGGCCTCTCTCGTTTAGCTTTCCACGAGGAGTCTCTACTGTGGCAGACTGATTTAGCCAATTCTTCTTTCGGCTTCTTCTCGGGATGCTTTTCCTCATCGTCCTATAAATGGTAGAGGTGTACTATGATTCGGATATAGTACTATTAGGTTGGAGGGAAAGTTCTGTCGTATATTCAAATCAAAAAGACATGTTGCTAGCGTCTTTTTATAAATTGATTCGAATGTGTTTTTTCAAAATACGACCGAACTTTCGACAAGGATTTCTAGGAAGTATCTTGGATACTTGCTTCTTAGGTACCATTCTACACCGCTTCGTGATAGTCTCGATCGCCTCCTTGATCGACACGTTGATCATCTCGGTTAGTCGATCGGTACTCGTCTTGTCCTTCGTCTGGTGCTGCTTTTTCGATAATTTCTCGCATGAGTCGAGACTGAGGCCGTCTTTGGGGCAGGTTTTCCTGTCGCAGAACTCGAGTTCCTTCTTTTCAATTGTGTGCGTATCTTCTCGGGCATTGTTCACATTTTTGCTGATAAGAGGTGGCTCTTTAAAGATCTCCGGCTCTTCTGGGACTGGTTTTTCAACTTCTGTGTACACTGACGCGTCGATCGATAGAGGAGGGGGGAAACTCGTAGCTTTGACATCGTGGAACGGGAAGACAGCGTTCGTTTTGCTAATTCTAGGGGATTCTGTCTGTTCCAACGGAGGCAGAGGGTCCTTCGCCACTTCGGAGGTTTCTTCAGTGTTCGTAGGTTCATCTATCTTCGATTTTTTAGAGTTGAACAACGTCCCGAACATTATTTCAATTTAGAAAAATCGTGGACTGTTTGAACAATACTTTTTTCTTTTTCTTCGATCCTTTCTAGATCTATTCGTTAAATACGCTCCTTTTCCCGAGGGCAAGGAGTTTTCCAATATATTTTTACTCGATCCTGACATCGCCAAAATTCGATGTATTTTTAATCCACAATTTTTCAATGCTCTTCCGTAGTTAAATCATGCTTGACTCCAGCCACTCTCATTTCACTGGATACTAATTTACTGTCATATCGAACGAGTAATTGTCTTTCGTATTCCACAATTTTAATTTAAAGGTTATACATTTGAATCGATGGTCGAAACAATCGAAGTTCTCTTCTCTCGATCTGTGGACTCGTAGACTGTGGATTTTATGAATTTACGATAAAAATGGATTGGTGCAATTTGGAACAGTAGAAAAATCTGTCTGTATTAAAATCAGAATCGTACAAAATTTTAAGTAACATGTTTTCCTCGTTTTTACAAGAGATTACAAACAATGTGTTTAGTTCTAATTTTAGTGATATTATTCGATGAACTATTCTAAGGTAAAACATCGAGAAAGATCTGTACAATTGCGTGTTTGCGCAGAACAGTTACATAAGAGTACACATTCATGCATTTACACTTTTATCCCGTGGACTCACTATCGGTCGGTTCGTCAGCAGAAGAGCAGTGGCAAGACAAGTTGCTCAACAACTCCGGATAAAAGGAATAATCCACTCGCTCGGCCGACAGATTTCGCGTGCTTCTCTTGCACTTGTGTCTCTTGCGTGTGGCCGGCTACACACGAATGTTAATTATAACGCAACGTCCCGATAACTGATTTTTTAATTATCAATGCCGCGTTACCTTGAACGATGCAATGACTCTGTCAGCGAAGCGTCTGGCCTTTGCGGATCTGCTCTCTGGTGGATACAGTTGTTTCACTCGTTTCGTTTTGTCTGCTTTCTTGGACAGATGTATTAAAGGCTTTGTGTCTTCCTGTTTCTGGCGGCTGGTCCGTTTCGCGAATTCGCATAACACGTTCCTGTACGCTTGCGTCTCTTGGTAGGCGAGTTTCGCGTCCTTGTCCACCGATTTACTCTTCAGACAAAATAATTTCGCAATTGATTGACGCAGACCGCTGCGGTTTCAAACTTTGTTTATTGATAGCGATTGCGCTACGTGTACGACGTATATTTGTCAATGAAACATTATTTATCAATAGACAACGTATGTTGCTCGGAACGTGATGATACTCACTGCGCCTGGAAAATAGCATGTTGCAGCTCCTCTAGGCGCCATTTTGATGCGAGGAGAAGTACGAGCAGATCTAGGACTCTTTCTCATGGCCTCCCTCTCTCTAATTAATTTCATTCGATCGTGAGCCTTCAATTCCTCGATCAATTCCGGTGTCTGGTACATGGGCAAGTATTTCTTCACCATGGGCATTTCGAATCCCCTTTCCATTTGCTCTGGATGGTCTCTGGAATGTCCATACATGTCCCTTTGAGGCTCAGAGTACGGTCTCTGACATGGATGACAGCGACAAGTCCTGAAATAGAATGTTTTATTAATGTTGAATATTGAATACATAGTTTAGTCTATTTTAAAACTTGAGGAACACCTTTCGTGGGCGATTGTGGGTGGGCAAACGCGCTCATGGCAGTGGTCCATCCCACAGGAACATTGAGGATGTTCCGCATAGTGTCTGTGATATAGCTGTGGCTCCTCTTCGCTGTACTGAGGTCTCTCTATTCTACTACATCTTCTTCTTCTTCTTTCTTCTGAGGCATCTTCGTGTCTTCTGTCCTTCGAACACTTTCGTTTCGTTCTTCTGGCCAGTTCTTCTTCGTACGGCAGTCTGTATTTTCATTCAGTTTCAACAAATTTACTTTACTCTTGTCAGAATTTATTTTACCTGCTTTTTCGCTTCCGTTCCCCATCCTTGTCTTTCACGGAATTATATTCTTCATCGTTCTTCTTTGAGCTACGACGTTTTCTGCCCTTCGGGGATTTATCTTCCCTGTATCTGAAACAAATTAACTAATTTTTACAATTTCCAGATCTCAAGTAATTTTAATACCTTTCCTTCTTCTTCTCAGAGCTCTTCCTTTTCTTTTCCCTTTCTTTCTCAGATTCCCCAGCATCTGGAAGTTCAATTTCCTTCTCAAGAATCTTCTTGCTATCACGTTTAGGGAATTTAGTCTGAGTATGTCTGCTTCTGTCAGGTAAATCCGTAGCTTTGTCAATTTTCAGTACTTCAGCCTTGGAATCAATAGACACTTTCTTTTTCTTATCTTCTTCCACAAGCTCGGTCTCCTGAACCTCCAACTGAGATTGTACAGTCTTCTCTTTTGTTTCATCAACGTCCACGATAGATTTTTCTTCGGGACCTGGTTCTTCAGGTTCCTCTTCCTCTTGTATTTCCTTCTGATCAGACTTTTCACCCTCTTCTGCTTCTACAAGCTCTTCCTTCATATCTTGTGTCTCAGCTTTCTCTTTCTTTTCCTTTTTGTTATCTGATGTCATAGGCTCTTCCAATTCTGGTATTTCTTCCGTTTCCTTCTTTTCAGATTTTTCTTCCTTCTTTTGCTTCTTATCAGATCTTCCAGCTTTCCCTGTCAACACTTTCAATTTGTCTACCATCTTTTTCTTCTTCTTACCATCTTCCATTTGATTTGAGTCCTGTGGTTGAAGTGTTTCTTTCTTATCTGATTTTGCAGCCTTCCTTTTCGAGTACAATTCTCTCAACTTCCCAATTCCCTTCATTGTCTTTTTAGAATCCTTCCTCTTGCCCTTCGGATCTTCCAACTCTTCACCTTCCTCTTCGATGCTTTCATCAGCACCACCCGATTCTCTTCTGACTCTGTCATTCCTCTTCAATTCATAGTCATCGTCGTCCTTTCTGGACATAGACGTTCTTTTAACTTCCTTCTCAATTGACCTTCTACGATAGTCCTCCTGACTACTCTCACTAACTCCTGTCTCTCCCTTCGTCTCTCCAGACTCATTAACATCCTCAAATTCCGAAGAATCATCAAATATGTCCTTTCCAGCTGGCTCTCCCACAATCATCGACGACGATCCCGTATCTTCAGTATACTCCGCATCGCTTCTAGTAGCAGAAGATGATTTCTCAGTTTCCGAGTCAATGACTGTCTTCGAGGAATCCATTCGCTCAGTGCTGATTTCCATCGAGTAAAGGTCTGTGCCTTTCGCAGCGTCCTGCGTGACGTCTGACGTGCAGGAGCAAGGTCCCTGCAAGCCGCAAGCACATTTAATATAAGAATACTCCTCCATCATTTCAAACAATTTCTTTCACAAATGAACCAATACTACAACCACAAATTCATCATCCTCCGTTGCATTTCGCCAGTGTCTCTTCCCGCGTCTCATTACGTCTGACGATTGGTTGACATCTTTCACTTGGACACAATTGCCCTGCGAGTCAGTCTCGTCCACTTCGTAATACGACGTACATTTCACCTCCGATTCCAAGTATCTATAAACCAATCAAAAATAATTAATGGAACAATCAAATAATTAATGAAACTGCTCCACTCACTTCGGCAATTGTTTCGTGGGGAACTTCGTATCTCGAGGATGTCTGAAGTCAAAGCTCTCGGTATCATCGTCCTCCTGCTTCCCGACTCTTCTTCTCATCAAATGACCGCAGTCAAACCTGTCCTCGTCTCTCAGAAGAGTCTCGTTCTCGTCACAAGAGGACGAAGAGGACGATGAGGAATCCTTGATCTTCCTGCTCCTCTTGTATGTGTGTAACGGCAGCTTAGGCTTGCCCTGAAGCATGCCGACGATCTTGCTCATCAGAGACGGCCGTCTCGTCTGCAGTCCTCGCTATTGTAGATTGGTGCTCCAATTAACGCGTGTCTTTCGAACTGGCGTAAATCAATTAATTTCCTCCTCTAAGCGTTTTCCAACCCCAACAATGAAGGTAAGGTTGGCCACCCCCGATGTAGACAGTGAATTTTCAGATTTCACATAGAGGATTCCAAAACGAATATCGCAGGAAAATAAGGAACGAGGACATCCTGGAATTACAGGATTCGGACGGAGCTCGTACCTCGCCTCTGCCCAGCCAAGGAATTTTCGCGACCGCCCCGACGATCTTATTTATACGACCCCGTTTCTCGTTATCCCTTCGATCCTTCTCCAGCAGTTCCTCGCATTCGTCGTCCACCTCGACGTGTATTACTTCTTCCTCGTCGACCTCCTCCGTCGAACATGATGAATCGGAATCCCTCCCGCGGGGATCCGGTTTCTTTTTCAATCTGGCACGGATCTTCCTGCGAGCCCTCACCACGAAACAGGACGTCGGCGACTCGTCGCAGGAGCAGGGTTCCGTCACCAAAGGCTCATTGAATATCTGCGGAAGCAACGTTCTAACCCTTTCAATTCGAAACACTTTGGAAACATACCTGGATCGTCACGTCGTCTCTTATCTTCTGAGCTTCCACGTCTTTGAACGGCTCTCTATGTTTCACCATCTTCGTGTCCTCCGAAGGCTCATCTTGATATGCTGATAGAATTCAAACATCAGATTAAAAGACCTGTCAACATTCAAGATTGAATTCTTACTGTAACTATAAGCGGAGTCGGAATCTTCTTCATATCTTTCTTCAGTCTGTTGAGCTGTTTCTTTTTCTACCTCCACTTCTCCGAGTTCCTTCAACTTCTTTCTCTTCATCACCTTCTCTTTCTTCTCCTCCTCAGTTAGCTCTCCAACTACTTCTTCTTCCTCTTCTTGTTCCTCTTCGCCAGCCTCTTCGCCTACAGCGTCTTCCTCTTCTCCTTCTCCAGTTTCTTCCTCTGTTTCAGCTTCATACTCTTCTCCAACATCTTCCTCTTCTCCCCATTCCTCCTCCTCTTCCTCATCAAACTTTTCCTCCTCCTCTTCTCCTACCACTTCCTCGGGCTCCTCTTCAGGCTTCTTTTTGATTACTGGATACTCGTCTTCGGAAGAATCTCTAACACAATCAGAATACAAATTTTTAATATGCTTAACAGGTTGAAAATAATATAACAGTATTTATAAATTCTTCTAGTGTTTTACTGTTTTAAATTACACCCACAAATTCTTTGTCATAACAGGGAATTAATCGAATTACTCACTTCTCCTCGCTCAGGTCCGACAGGTCGCCATATTCCACCGGTGACCGGCAAATCGTGCATATATTCTGCAAATCCGCGAAACACGGTGGACAATACAAGCCTACACAGCCCGGTGTCGCGCATTTTATGTGCGGATCCTCATCGGATCGTTCCACAGCGCCGCACAACAAGCACATCTTCTGTTTCCTTGGGAACAATATGTTCAAGAATGGACACACTGCCCATAGTCTATCCTGAAGAGTGACTTTCTCGATCTTCTCTCCACCAGCTAGGCCGAACTTCCGGCGCAGCTGACGTCTGGCGAACTTGAGGAAGTTCCCTCTTGATCTACCCACACCTTCCATTAATCGTACTCCCTTCAATCTTCATTCATCCCCTGCACATTCGTCTAATTACCTAATTATGTGATTGTACAACCAGGTAGCTCTCTGTTTAGCCCTGTCAGGATAATACTGACAGAGTACCACGTGTCTAAGTCGCAGACCGTAGGGTTCAAAGACCGCTACCATCCAGCAGAGGATGATCAAAGCGATGATCTGAGTGTACTTGTCCATATCAGGCGGCACTGGTTGCGGTAGACACAGCATCGTGTTAATCTCCGACTCTTTGCCATGAGGTGTGAAGGATTTGATTATGCTTCTGTACAGATCAGCCATGTACCCTTCCCCAGAAACGTGGATGCTCACCACCGACGGCTTCTCCACCTGGAAATTATTGGGTTGGCAAGAAAGTAATTTCGGTATTTTTAGGTGAAATCAAGTCTCTCTCTCTCTCTCTCTCTCTCTCTCTCTCTCTCTCTCTCTCTCTCTCTCTCCCCGTCTCACTCACTCTTACCCTGACCTATTCTTCACCTAATTATTATTAGCCTAATTATTGCATTCTTTCCTATTCCCTAACTAATTTGTTTTTAGTTTGGTAGATTTATGCTTTCTTTTCCCTCATTTTGAAGTTTACAAAACTCTTTTAGTGCTAAAACATTCTTCACGATAAGGACCAGAAGTTTTATGAGTGCGGAATTATCTAAGCTACCAGAAAGATGGCAGAAGATCATCGAGCAGAATGGAAAATATTTTATATTTAAAATTGGGTTTTATTCCACCTTAAAATACCGAAATTACTTTCTTGCCAACCTAATACAATCCACTCCTGAAAGCACTTCTGAAGCACGAAGTACCGAAGATTAGATCTACTACCTTGCTTTGGTATCGACCATGAATCTGGATAGTGTTCAACACCCAGTAGAGACTGTAGTCTATCGTCAGATAGGACATCAGCTTGATGGTAGCCAGTCCCAGAAACACTGCAGACCTGACTAGCTTAGTCCTCTCGGATTTGATCAGCTTCACGGAGGACAGGGGTACGTATTTGTTCCTCTCTCGAGGATTCAGTGGTAAGACCGTCTCTTTCTCCTGTCGTGTTCTGATTATATCAATGTTTCGCAGATCGTCGGTTATGTACTTGTTGTCGAAGCGCTCGCTGGTCATCCATTTGAAGCGGTAGCGCATCACTCTGCGGAATAACGAGGCAAAGAATTTTTCTGAACGATTCTCAGTTTGGTATATCGTTACCTGAGGACGATGATGAAGACGAACAGCGACGTGACGAAGCCGATCGAGTTGAAGATACTGAACAAAGTGTCGGTCCTCGATCGTATCTCAGTCGCGATGCCGGTGGAAACATCCCCTAACGACTTGCTTTGGTTCGTCTCGAAATCGAACGAGTGAGAGAACTTCACCTTAACATAAAACATCGCCTTCATGTGCATTGTGAATCTTTTAACCTCTGCGAATTAGAAAAATGGAGTGTACACAATTGTACGATCACACAATTAGAAGGACTCACTTCGTTTTACTGCGCCGACCACAGCGTCGGACACGTAGGACACCAGCATGCAGATGAAGTCCATCGGTTTCACGATGTAGCAAAGGGTGCTGACCACATAAGTTATGTTGCAAACCAGCCCAAAAAATGGCCCCAGCTTCGCCTTGCAATCGGCCACTGCACCCTCGAACACGCTTTGACATCTGTCGAACGGAGTGCCCAGTTTCTTGTTGCACATGTTTATCACGCTGCCCAGCCACTGGAACACCGAAGTGATCACCCTCACTGCAAGAAGAAGGGTTGTTCATTTGGCAGAACAAGTATGACAATCTTCCAGTTGATTTTTCTTAGGATTTAACGTGCCAGTCGAAATTGCCGTATCACTATTTGAAACAGTCTTCTATAAATTGATAACAATTCGAATGTCGTATGAGAAAACAGATTCAATCATGCGCACAGTGTGAAAAAGATTACGTCGAATAAAAATCTTCTATGGTAAAATTGCTTCGGACTCAAAGTCCCCGGCTTACGTATACTGAGGACGAGCCTCTTGATCGCGAGCAGGGTCTGCTTGATTCTTTTCACGACAGCTTTGACCGACTTTAGGACTTTCGATATCGCGTCCTTCAGAGCGTAGAACGGCTGCTTCGCCAGATCGATCACAGTTTTCACCGCCTCCTTCAGCTGCTCCTAGAAAATGAAACAGATGGACGGACACTGTAATGAACCGTCGATAGTACGCGTTCGCCGATCGTGAAATAATGGGATTCCAAGATGGGGAAAATGATAGACGTACTTGCGCGCAGGCCAGTGACTCCGTAAGAACGCTGGTGTTGTGCACAGTGTTCTTCACCGGCCCGGTTAACGCTAGAATAAAAGCGTACGCGACCAACGCTTGCCGCCCCCGCTTCGAGAAAAATTGGGGTAATAACAGGAACACTATACAGCTGCAGGGAGAAATGGGAAAAAAGGTGAGAACCCTCGAGCGACGCTGTTGGTGAACTTTAACCCTCTGCTGATGAGTTGCAACACACCGTTGAACCTCTTCAATGGATGATCGTCTACAAGTGTCATCAGTAGACTGCGGATCTTTATACAAAATAATTACCTCCATTAATAATTTTAATAGATGAGTAATCGTATGTAATTAAAAAGAGTGAGAGAGAAGAATTTTAAAATACTGCTATACAGGGTGGTCCGTTTAAATAAGGCCACCTAAATATCTCTTCAGGTTATTGTGATGCAAAAGATATTTGTTACTATAGTTCTCAACCTATTAAACATATTAAGAAAGAAACTAAATTTCTAATTCACTCTACTTCGTTGCAATGCAGATAGAACATTTTTATTTTGCAGAACGATCCGCTGTCTAGTCATGCAGCCGAGGGTTAGCAATAACGTATTGTTTCATAAAAATGTATGCAATTCCTGCGAGTCTTAAAACATTTTTGGAAGACATTCTACAATTATATCTGTGTCGAATTCTAGGCGCAGGAAGTTCTTCAGGATGTTGGTGGATCGTGCCCAGGAGATGGCAGATAACAAATTGATACAGTCGGATTCTGTTATTTGATTTTCCTAACCGAACTCGAGGGGAAAACGCCAGTCCGAGGGTGAGAACCACCCCTATCGCGGTGCAAAGGAACGTCGCAGAGGAGAGTTTGTATCCGAGTTGAAGAACGAAGAAACCGAAGAAGATGTAGGTAAGAAATATCCCTCCGATAAAGCCGAGGAAACTTTTCGCGACGTAATTCTCTAGGGTTCCGTCTGTGCGCGCCTCGACGATCTTCTTGTAGATCCAGGAACGCTTTGGGATCGCGAAGATCTTGCCACAGAGGCCTTTAACCTTTTTCTTCAGGCTGTCGGAAATAAATCAATAATTAATGTCGAAGGTCTTTAACGCTACCAGCCCTTTGCACTTGGAGCTATTTTTACTAAAAAATTAGACATTTCTTCCCAGCTAGAATATTTCCATTTCCTATGATTTTTTTAATTTGTATGGATATATATTTTTAATAATGGTATAGCACACACATAATTTCTAGTGGCACCTCAGAGCCACCATTCGCTAAGGGCTAGCTACCAAAAGATAAATCTTTTACACATAAAGTAGTACAAGTTTTTATTGTTGAGGGGGATGATAAAGGGCCCCGGACAGATACTAATAGAATAGAAAGAAAAGTTCGAACTGCGATTTGGCAGCGAACGGAATTTCAAGTCTCACCGCAACTTCTGACGACGAATTCGTTGCTTTAAAGTGTACCGAGGCTTGGCACCAGCTGAGATCTCGATCGATCTCAGTTTTTCATCCTCGTACCTTCGCATTGCTTTTTCCAGTTTCCTGGCTTTCAGAGCTAATTGGAAAAATGCCATGATCTAACTAATAGATCGTACTGCTAACCACGACTGTAATCAATTCCCGCTTCTTCTTCGTCCAGGATTTATCACTGAAGCTATGGTTAACGTGTCACTGTCATTCGTAAATTAACCGTGGCAGCTTGACGTTTCGGATCGAAAGAACCGCGATCGTAATTTATTTTAAATAACCCCCATGAAGAAGAGTCGAACCGTGTCAAAATGAATCTCGAACGAGGTTCCAAATAATAAAGAAATAAACTTTCCGCAATTTTCGTGCATCTGTATGGATGAAGAGTTCACGAGGAGTGTGGAGAGCTTTTTAAACAACGTGGTATTAAAAACAGAATTGTAACAGAAAATTCGCTAACGTAGCATGAAATGTCAAAGTGGAAGCTAATAATATAATCAATACTAGTTGATACAACTTCGGATAAAATTATTAACACTACCACGGTGAAATGAGTGTTAAAAAAAGAATGGAGAAAAACATTGTTATCTGAAGTTCCTCCGACAGATGTCTGTCGATCCGCAAAAGAATAGTAAAATTATCGAGGTATTGTCTATCCAGTTCAGCACGCTCGCCCACACTTGTTATTCCCTCTCGAAGCTTTGCAGCACCGCTTATCGACAATGCCGATAACGTATCCTAGGAGCAAAGCTTCGGTAGCGCTAAAAACTGAAGCCGCGGTCTAATAACCCATGATAAGGCTCCGCTCCGTTATTGCACTTCGAAGCAGCTTTTGCATAATCAATTACTTCAGACCTCTCATCAGCTCGCAACTTCGCAATTTCGTAGAAAGAACCAAAGTCTGAGCCAGACATGCCCAATCTACCGAAACCTGTGTCTCTAAAAAATGCGTCGAGCCGAAACGATCGGAAAGCCACGGATAGAATGACGAATGAGAAAATCGATGAGGTCCGACGAGATCGTTAGACGATGGTCGCGGGTTTGACAGGTTTGAAACGTTTGTTTCCCGGTCGAGCGGTGAGATGGCGTGTGACTCGAGGTTCGATCATGTGAGGAAGACAGTGCGACACGTGGCGAACGTGTCCGAGGAGGACGGTGACTGGTTTCGCGTCGACTCTGAGCGAGTCTGGGACCAGGAGGAGAGTGGCGGAGCGTGTAGGCGAAGAGGGGCGCCGAATCTAAACCCGATAACGAGCCAGCTGGTGGCAGTGCCGTCGTGGGACGTTTACGTGGAGGTACACAGACGACGACGAGGACGACGACGACCTTCGCGAGAATCCATTTCCCGGTGGGCTACTGGTCGATGGTTCGAGTGGCTGGATAGTCTAAGCGAAGAGTACCGCGGGGAGAGATCCTGCAGAGCGAAGCTAGCGAGAAGAAAACAAGAGAAACGAGTGTGTCCTATACCGTCCTTGCAAGATTTCGGATTGTGTGGATACAGGAGGGGGACAGGTAGCGAGAGGAGGGAGCAAGCGAAAAGAGCGAAAGAAAAGGAAGAAAATCAAAACAGAAACATGCCGTGACCGTGCCTCGGGTGACATCAGGATGTACTGTAGATCCGAGGGAAGACGTCCGCGTCGATCGTAGCGCGTACACGCGACGACAAATGTCGTAGGTACACTGGTTTCGTCTGTGCTCAGGTGTATGCGTGTGTGCGTGAGAAGAGTCGTGTGTGCCTGCGGCTGCTGCGAGACTCCTCATCGTACCTGAGACCTGACCCAGGACACCTGGACCGAGCACCATGACGACGAGGGAGCTGTACGTCAAGGTACGAGACCCATCAGGCCCCATTGGACCCCGTTCGCCAGCTAACACCCGCTCCCACAGACTGCCATGGGACTCGGCCGCATTGGCCGTCTCTCTGTTGACATTTTTCTCACCTGACCGCGACACCTGACACCACCGTTACCTCCTGAGAATTAGCAACTCGCTAGCCAGACTAGCCTCTTCTCGAACTTCCGGTTTCTAGACGAACTCGTTTCGCTTCATACCTCGAGGTTTCTTGCATGTCACCTCTATCCACTCGTTCCTCGTTTTGTTGTTCATCAGGGCGTCTAGAAAAAGTAGTAAATATTGATGGTGTTGTTTCTAAGAGCCATAACAACGCTCCGAAACTGTTTCATGATTCTTCGGAGTCTGTTGCGACGATGAACGCTGCCGACGAGGTGAATTGATTCTGTTTGCCGGAGAGATTGGAAGCAATCTTGCGGGTTTTTATTGTGGACATAGGATATGTTTGTCGTCGTCCGACCGGTTGGATATTGTTTTGAAAAGTGACTTTGCCGTTGAACTGATGTCAGTCTGAAAATTGTATGCATTCGGAGTATGTAGAAGTGACTCGATTTGAATCCTCTTTCGGAGCACACTAAAATTTGTTCATCCCAGTTCATATTTACATAGAAGTCTCTGAACCTTGCTCAACGAATAGAAATCACCCTTATCGAATCTGATTTTCAAGTTTCCCAGAAAAGTAGGGTAATTTTTCGAGTGCCGTCGGGTCTGGAACAGGTCGGATTGCTTCGGGCTCGTGTCCCATAACCAGGAATCGTTCCTGGGAATAGAATTGGTTCTACGGAGGGCCAGCGTTTTCCGTGGTTCCCGTGAAAGTAGAACTAGCCGGTTCTGTTGCGAATCACTGTCTGCGAATAGATGTTTAACGAGTCCCCTATCGATTTTCTTCGACGGCACGCTTCGAATTCGCTGGCTGCGCGGAGATTCGCGAAAGTTTCCTCGGTCGGATGCAAGGTTAATTGTTTCGGCAAATAATTAGCTGGATATCGCCCCAATTAGGCGAACGGTATGCATCATCGGCCGCGAGCGAAGGTGTCTTTCTCAGGCGAGGAACAACTTTCACGAGAGGTGACTGCGTCTTTGCCCTCTGATATTCCCGTGGTACTGCGTCTGCCAACGCGTTAGACTCTACCGGACGATTCAGGAAAAATGTTCCACAATTCAGCCATAAATCCTCCGGCATACTGCTCGATTCTTGCTCCAACGTTTAGAGATTTACAGGTTCAATTTTCATTTCGAACGCAGCCCACTCGGGTGGTCGATAAAAATAGCGGCAAGCGCGAAAACCACTCGCGGTTCTTTTCAAAACAAAAATCAATGATCGTCGTGCCGGGGGGCTCTGCGCCTAGAGACCTAAATTCTGCTTCGAGAACCGGGCTGCACGATCGCTGTTGCCTAAGTAAATGCACCGCAGCGTTTGTCCCGTGCGCGAGAAACCGCCTCCTGTCATTCTGACAGCGCGTTGCCTCGAAACACAGTGTTTACCGTCCCTGAACATCAAACACCGATCGCCTGTTCATAATCGCGGCCATTTATTTCCATGCTTAAAATGTCTCGCCGCGGTCGCGAAATTAATGGGACTAATGCGGCGGAACCGAGCGGCTCGGTTTAAAGGTCATTTCGCGTAGAAAACCTCGGTTAGAAAGTGATGTTAAATCGGACGGAGAAATTCCACTCGATTCTCCATGTAATTTGATAATCGCTTGTTTTCTGCCATCCGAGGAGTTACTGCACTTTTTCTATACCGTCTATTCTAAACATGATCGTGGAACTTATCTTACGAACGTTCTCACATTCTAAATTCCGAGGAGAACGGAGGGAGATTGAAGGTAAAAGTTGCGGGTTCAATGCATCCGCGAAGTATAAGCGTCGCAACAAAAGATTTATTTTTAAGCTTGATTTGAATGTTAAATGAGCGTTAACTAGAAGCTCTAAAGGCACTTATGCGTGTTGCGTGTGCTCGTAAAAGTTGCGGGCTCAATGAAAGAGCGTCAACCAGAGGCTCTAAGCGAACAATTGATATCGTACAAGCTATGCGTGTCTTGATAGCAATTGCAGGTTGCGAACAGTTCACCTGATGAAGTGTGGGTGCTCTAATTCAGATGCAGGCTCGAGATAGTCGATGTTCGGTCGGTGAGAACGAGGCTTAACGCGTGTCTCGGACCTGCCCCTTTAAGATCGTATAGCAGCACTCCATCTTGGCTAATTTACTGCCTCGGGCAGGTGAACTGCGAGGGTTGCCCGAGGTCGTATCACGCATTTTATGGAAGTACACCTTGTATACTCCACATTGATCCCGCGGATCTCCGGGACGGCGCCTTGTTTGCTTCAATTTACTTCGATTCATATCTTGAGTCGCTGAAGCGTGGCTTCGTTAGGGATGTGAAACGTTCCGGGCTAATATTCATTGTTAATAGCGCTGCATTCAGGCGATGCAGCCCTCGGCTACAGGCACTTGAGTGCGCTCTATTTGCATCACTGGTCACGCATCCTGCGCCCAGCAGGATTTTGTATTTCCACTATTTTCTCGGTTCTTCGCTCTCCTTCCTCTTTCGAAATTGAACCAGTTTTTTCTGGTCCTTTTACTTCTCTCGCTCTTCTCATTTTCTTGACAAATTTCATAGGGAACTTTTTTCTTCCGAATTGTTCTTCTATTTGGTTAACTTCTCTTTTCCGGCATTATTCGTTCGTGTTATTGCTGCTGATATTCTTCTTGGCACGTAGTTTCTATGCTTTCTCTTAATCCGCTTAGGTAATTCTATTCTTCAGCTTAGACTTCCTCCACGATTTTTGTCGTCTGACTTGTTTCTCCTCTCTTTTCTAATTTTTATTCCTACGCCTTTTTGTTGCAATCTCAACCACCATTCTTCTACTTGTCTCACACGTTCAGCTAATTTTCTGGAGTCCTCATCTCGAACGCTTTTCGTTCCGGGTATCAACTCGTTCGTCTGCAACCGTGTAATGCACGAACGTGCCCAGGTAGAGGGCAATAAAAGTCGCGGCGTTATGCAACAAACTGCAACGTGAAACGAAGTCCCGATCGCGCCTTTACGTTTAAAGGTAAGCTAGCTAGCCCGATTCGAAACTGTTGCTCGCACGATCGGTTCGAGGAACGTGATCCGCGGAGGCTAGCTCACCGGCAGCCAGTTAGCTCCCTTTCTCCCAGGGAGCAGAAAAGCAAAACGTCTTGGAATAGGTCGTTCTCCTTGCTTGCTCGCTTCTTCCCGCAACTCCGGACCGAGGGATCCGCTTCAGGATTCTGTTCCTTGTTCGAGCGATATTTCATCCGAAAGGTCAACGAAGAAGATTCCTTTCTAACTCGCGGAACACTGAGTGCATCGTTGAAAACAGCCTCCAAAAACACCCACACGCTTTTTCCCCAATCGGCCAACAGAGATGAGCCGTTCGATCATCTTCCAGGTTCTCTCAATTCTTCTCATTCTACGTGCTTCCTCTTTGGCAGCGAAGTGGTTCATGCATGAAATAAAATATCACGTTTTCTCCGAAAACCGAATTTTTCTTCTGGCCTGAAATATTTCCGTTTTATATGATTTTCTTAACTTTATTGATATAAAACCGATGTAATACCTCGTACAATACTTCTAGTAGTTCATAATGCAACAAATATTTTGAATAATGGCATAATAATTAATTACTGAACAGTTAAGTATTGTACAAGGTATTGTATCACACACACACAATTGCATATCCATAGAATGAATAAAATCATATGCAATGGAAAGATTCCAGGTCTGAAGAAACGTTTAATTTTCTATCTGTCTTTAATTTGTGCCTCAAAGGTAAAAGAATTGGATTCTGCGAAGATTGAATCTCCAGCTAGTAGAGGATTGAAAGTAGCTGGATTTCTCCAGGTTGCCGGGTTGATTTTTCAGAGCCGGGTCGGAAGGTATCGTAAAGTGAGTCGCCTAAGGCCAGGTTCGCTGTATCGCTAGTAATTGCACGACAAAACCCTAGCACAGCTAAATATGGCGTTACGAGACTGCCCTTTTGTGCAGTCCTCGTGAAAACAGAGGATTCCTCGCAGCAATCTCCCACGAACTCAGCTTATTCAACGGGGACGCACCGTTGAAAGTTGCAGGCTCGTGTTTCTCACGGTCGCGAGCTTTACAAGACGAGGAATTGTCCATAGTGTTCCGCGTTCGGCTGTCCTGTACACGGACCACTGTCACTATCTACTTCATAATTAAAGGAGATAATCACGGAGTGGGTCAGGCGTGCAGGAAGTTCACCGAGATCTGGAACAACTGTCATTGTAGCTCCCGAGTAACACGACAGTCCGAAAGTGTACAGAAATGGCGATCGAACATTGATCCGCCTGGCAAACCTTGCCATAATCTCTCGGTGACATTTAAATGTACGGGATGTTGCGAAGTAGGAGGTCCGGCAATTTTTTCGGCAATAACTTTCCCTCCGACGTATAACAACTTCAACAGGAAAGTCTAGCAATATTTCCTCAGTCTACAAATCATCCCCTAAGCCTTTCCCACAGCATCCAATCTCGCAAGAACAATAGCGGATCAAACATTTCCCAAGCGCCCCTCTGAGCCTCTTCAGAAGTAGACGAGAGGCGCGAAGAAGCCGAAGAGCATTAAAATAGAAAGTGCTCGAGTCAAAAACTTTCCCCCACGACCCCATCATGCAAATTTGCACTGTATATCCTGCTCGTCCCCCATGAGAGGCCTTCGCCCGTTCATTGTCATCCCGTCGAAAGGGAAATTCCGTCGGTGGCGACAGAGGGTGCAGCCAGCCGGGCGGCGATCGCTACGCGTGTGAGGGAAAAAAATATAAATCTATACAGTGCGTGTGTGGGCGGGAAACTTGACCTGGTTATTCCCAATAACGGAGAACCCGGCGCCTTTCTCAGAGAGCAACGCAGCTCGAGCCGATCGATCTCACGGCGACGAGCACGACGTCAAGCGGTCTCAACCAAGTGCACCGTTCTCGTTTCCGAATGCACCTTGAATCCGTTCCACGAACACACGATAATCTCGACCGTGCCGTACGAGCCCTGAACAAGTGCGAATGCACGTACGTACTTCGCGCCTCCGTGCAAACACAATGCGCCGTTGAAGTGCAATCATCAATCGCCGGCTACAAACAGTGACACGTTCTTATCAGAATTTTGAAATCTTCGGCGACGGGAATTTATCGTTTCACTGCCTATCTCCGTGGCGAACATCATTCGCACTGCCTGCGGCGATTAGTCTCATTGCTTAATTACCGGAGATCGTGGTTTCGAACGTGCATTAATGACTAGACCGCGGATTTTATGCATTTATGACAAAAATGAGTAGGTGTAATTTAAAATAGCAAAAATATTAAAAACATTTAAACATACTAGTATATCAGTCTGAAACTACTAAACATAATAGGGGAAAAAATTAATTTCTATTTCACTCCTGTTGGTTGCAACAAAGGTAAGAAATTTTTATTTTGCATAAAGATCCGCAGTCTATTAATGACACACGCGTATTTAAATACATGCGGATAAATGCTTCCTCATTTTAATTTGTATAATCTTTAGAACACTGATATTAATTTACGTATCGAGACTATGGTTACGCCTAGATATAAATTTAAATATCTGAGAACCGTAGAACCGTTGAACCCAGATGTTTCGTTTCGGAATTAAAATAGTTAAATCCCGTCCCGCGATTTTTAAAGAAGTGGACACAATCTGCCGGTTAGATAAAACACGATAACTGTATCAATGTAGCAAGCTTCTGATTACAGGAGATTCGCGGAACAATCTCCGAAATTCTGTTTGCTCGGAGAAGATAAAAAGACGAGGACTAGCGTAGAAAAATTTCGCAGGCCTGACAAGAACGGTTTTTTTCTAGGACCTGGAATTTAGGTGTTCCTTCTTGTCCCGTTTCCTTAGCGACGAACAGATGGCACTTTCCCCGACGAAGGGCAGTCGTAACAGCGCCATGGCCAGTGCAAATATTGACGAATGTTACGTGTCCGAAGTTGCACGACAATGGATGCAAATGTTATGTAAAATGTAACGAGTAAACGATCCCGGCATCTCGGTAAGCCGTAGCGCGGTGTTGTGCCGTTTTAAAGGTGACCGAACACGGTACAATTTCTGCGCTCAAGTTCTGCGCCCGGCTCTTTTGCTTTATTACGTTACGAGTCTTAATTTTCAAGAGGAAAGGTTTCCGCTGCCGTCCCGTTTTCCTGCTACCTTTGCGAATCGATAAGCAAACAGCACGATCCCGGATAGCACAGCGATGTGTGTCTCTGTGCATGTAATTACGTGTTGCAGATACGTCTACACCGTTGTGTCGTCGACGCGTTATCAGTTTCTGTTTCGATGGGAGGGAATCTCTGGCAAAAGTGATTCACACGCGCGTGGCCTCGCAGCTGTTGATAAGAGATTGCGGGTTTCGTCCGCTTCCTATTTAGGCGAACAGTCGCGAACCTAAACTCCGGTGGCGATCGTTGTTACAACCGTGTGTCATCATTAGACTGCGGGTATAATGCATTTATGAGAAAAATGAGTAGGTGTAACTGAGAACAAGGTCATTAGAACAATTTAAAAATATTCTTACATTATTTTCCACCAATTTGTTGCAATTCAGGTAGGAAATGTGTATTTTGCATAAAGATCCGCAGTCTAGTAATCATTCAGCGCATTTTGGCAGCAGTATTTTTCGGTACGACTCCATTCCCAGAGAAATCTCGATTCGTATTTTTGCAAGTAACGTTATTGAAAGAGGAGTAATATACCTTCTGCACGAATTTTCTTGTAGCGTAATTAATTGTGGAATTTATGGAACTATCTCCGAAGCAGTTCCATTGTCTTGTAATTGCGAAATGGGAGGTCCGAGCTGGCTCGGTATCGATGATTGATTGATTGGCGGTGCTAGGTGACAATGAAGGCTGTTTTAATGCCACCGGGTGCGGTAAAAAGTCACGCAGTTTGAACATTGAAACGAGACGTGGGTGGAACGCGACAGAAGCCGTAGATCGGTTGGCAAAGCTCAGACACAACATGCGAGTGGTCTGCATTCGCACAGGCGCCAAGGCTGCCTTGATATTCCCCAGTTATAGAAAGTACCATTTCAAGCTGTCGTTCGAGTATGTATCAATATTTCACTTTTAACTACTCGCATATGATACTTACTGTCTGAGACAGGGACCAAAAAGAACAGTTGTTCTAAAATTTTCTACGATAAAAATCATTAATAAAAAGTTGATTATTATTGTAATTTAAGATAATTTACAAAAAATATAAAGAAAAGAATTCGAAGAACAAAGTGATAAAAAAATATCGATTTTCATACCTTTTGGTTACAAATAACAGTTATTAGTGTTCAAAAAATTGGATCCTCCTCGATGGCTGTTATCGATGAAGAAAAACTGTTTCGATTGTTCAAAGCAGTTATCGATGAGAGCAGTTCATTTCGATCACTCATAACTAGACTGCGGATTTTATGCATTCATGACAAAAATGGACGCGTACAATTTAAAGCAGTGACCGAATTAAGAAGATTTAATGACATCTATTAATTTCAGCTTAATAAGACGATTGAAAGAAGAAAGACAGTTCATCAGGTATTCCATACGATTTTAGTCGACGAAATACTTGTTATTCTATGACTTTTATACTTTTTGGTTATAACACTTATGGTCCCTGGTCTGAGAACATTAAATTTAGTGCTTCAAGCGTAAAGAAAAATTTGTTTAAATTCGAGTCATATAAAGCTCCATGTAAGCAGTCCTGTAGAAAGTGGAGTGCGAGTAACTGAAGGTTAAGCGTCTGAGAACAGCAGTACGACACGTGCGAGAATTTATTACTCGTTTCACGAAAATTGGAAGCCCTCCTAAAATCTCTATTACATCGAGAGTACCATTTTCCGAAGTGTAAACCACTCTATCAATTTCCCAGAGTGTTCTCCCAAGCCAGAAAACTGTTCTCCAATAACTGAGAGTCTCTCTATCTGCCAAAAGTGATTTGTTACCATTTTGCAGTGAAGATCCTAAATGATAGTAACCGAGGAGTAACCAGAGCGACCAACAATGGTACCCAGAAGTTAATGTCGCTGACGTACCTTTACATAAGTTGATGGAAGTCGCGTTATCTCTGGTTCGCCGTCTAATTAATTCGCGAAGAAAAAAGGGAAAGTCATTCTCATCTGTGGGTCGATTGTCGCTCTAGGAGCGAGCAGCGAGCTGTTCCGCCGGTTCTGATCACATTTCCAATGAGCAAAGTGCGTGGGAACCCGTCTCGGTTCCGCTTTTTCCGCGTTCGAGCCATAACCGAGTAATCGTTCACCCGCTATGTAACGTAGAAAGCATGGGAATCGCGAACTTCATAAATTAAACGAGCCTTTGAACGAAGTTTAAGTCTTCAAAATCGTGAGAACAGATTTATCGCGAGCGCTCCTGTGGAGACAATCCTTTAGTACCGCTTGGTAGACGTGACTCGGAGGACTCGAAACGGCGTTTCGAATCGGTTATGCCCGCTCGATTCCCCTTCGTTTACCTTGCACCGCGATCCGCGTGGAGTCGTAAAACATTGAGAAACGCAATAATTCGCGAACACACGAGCCGACGGGGCCCGGCGTTACGCAGTTTGATAGCGCGATGTCAGCGATCGGACGGCCTTGAAACGCGAAAATGGCAACGAACGACCGCGTTCTAGATGAGATCAATTTATATAAGACCATTTAGCGCTTTTAACTACTTCTGGAAATGGTTTTAAGGGGCTCTTAGACGACCAATAATATTGTCAATTAATTAATTCATTGTTAAAATTAATTCGTTGTTAATTCGGGAGCGTCAATATTATTGTCAACCTACATTGAAAATATTATTAATCGTCTAGGGTGCCCTTTAGACCTCCGAGTGTTTCAAATAATGGGAATCATATTTTTATATTTCCTTTAAAATACGAGAGAACTTTCCATCCAACCTAGTACAATCGAAGGATGACACTCCAGGGCGTTTTCGAATTACAGTTCGAATTTCCACGATTTGTCAGTGACATGACGGTAGGCGTCGCGTCGGGTACCACCATAACTTGTCTTCGGGAGTGATTACCTCGCCGCCATTCTTCAATTCTTTCCTCTCAGCGTCCTTCGAGCCGCGACTTGCGTAACAGTTGACATACAAGATTGGATCGTGAGAGTTCACGGCTACTTTTCACTTCTTCGCGAGCACGCAGTCAGCGCGACGTTGTCAACGAAGAAGACAGTGACTCGAAATCGTGCCGAGTTCCTCGAACCGGACCTCCCCCGTCAAGGTAACACGGGGAAAATGGTAGCAGTGAACTTTACCGTTGCTCGATATTCCTTCCGATCACGTAACCGCTTCTTTCACTGAAATAACAGTACATTTCGGCGGTTCGCGGTCGTTCTGTCGTTTGAATCGTTCGACCATCATTTCAAAGACACCGTTAGGCGATTCTTTCGACGAGTACGCCCGCATGTAGGCTATTTCCGAGTGTCGGATGGAGTACGTTCAGATCGTCCGCGATCAATAATCCCGAACGCATTCTGAATCTTAGAACAGCGGTCGCCAGGATGCTTCACTGTCGCGAACTAAAATCCACTCTGAAAATGAATTTCTCGTTGCTCCATATAAAGCAGAATAAACAAGGAAAAGTTGTCCATGATTCTTTCGAAGAATTCCTGCGCTCGAGGTGGCATAAAATAGTTGAAGATTTTATAGCCGTTCGCACAATGGAGCATTGGGCTGTGAACGCGATCACCAATCGCGATTTGGCGTGCTCCGTGCCGCCGAAATCGATACTCCGTATCGCCGACCCCGTTTTCATACGTACCACTCGTCGAAAAAGGGGGGAGAAGAACACAGACGAAGAAAAGCGGGTCATCTTTTCAAACAGGCGAAAATTAGACGCTGAGTAATTAACCCGTGCGAGCTCGTTTGCGATGTTGAACAACGCGCTTCGGGAACCGACTTTACAGCCGATGATTCAACCAGAAGACGACCTGTGAGTTTCTCAGTGTGCACGGCGGTTAGGGTTTGCGATCCCGCGGGATAGATGTGGGATTTATTTGAATCCCGCCGGGTACCGCGGGATTAAGGATTTAGTTCTTCAATCTACCATATGTACAATAAAAACGTGGTAAAATAGACTGCGGATGTTGGTGAAATTTGCAATTTTCGTAGACGAATTTTAACAGAATCGAATCAAATCAGATCTTGTTTCCTGTGGTAGTAGTCTTTCCAGATCAGAAATAAATTAAAATCGTACTAAATTCCGTATAATTGTTTACTCTAGTATTTTTTTAAAATTGCCATAATTGCATATAGATCCGCTGGAGAAATTCTCAACTGTCCAAAATTACAAGAAGCTCCTTGCAATGAAGTTGGACAATTTTTATTTATCATAAAGACCAGCAGTGTGGGATAAAAACAAGGGTGCATGATCGATTATGTTCCGCAGGGTGGTAGGGTATGGGTGCCTCATCCGGAGAAGGTCTGGGAAGGCGCGTTGCTTCTCGAGGACTATAAGCTGAGGCAACCGACCTTGAAAGTCCGCACGGATGACTCGCACCAGACAAAGGTCCTCGAGATCAAATCGGACACTGATTTGCCACCCTTAAGGAACCCGGACATTCTCATAGGGGAGAACAATCTAACATCACTATCGTTTCTACACGAGCCAGGCGTCCTCTACAATCTCCAGATACGTTTCCAGAGGCATTGCATCTACACCTACTGCGGCATCGTGCTGGTCGCGTTCAATCCATACAATGAGCTTCCAATCTACGGACATGACACGATCTGGGCTTACAGAGGGCAAGCCATGGGCGACCTTGAGCCTCATATATTCGCAGTTGCTGAGGAGGCTTACACCAAGCTGGAAAGGTTCGCGACATTATTCCCCGTTGACACGTTCATTGGCCTCTTGCGACGCTTGAACGCGAGGCTGGCTGACCTTTGCGTAACAATCGCGAGATTTCTTATTAAAATAGCGAAATTTTTTTGATGCAGCAGTACTAAATAGAAAATTCGTGACATCCGTGTAATTTTAAATAGCGTAAAATGGGATTAAGGGGGTATACTCGTTTTTTCATGAT
Source organism: Lasioglossum malachurum (assembly GCA_028455605.1). Lineage (NCBI taxonomy): Eukaryota > Metazoa > Arthropoda > Insecta > Hymenoptera > Halictidae > Lasioglossum > Lasioglossum malachurum. Next base: position 23,820,971 of record CM052319.1, read on the forward strand.
TGCAAGGGTGCAGGCGATAATGCAAAGATGGGGGTTTTCAGCAGTTAAAACGCCCTCAAATGTTCTATTTTTACGTTCTTACGAGCGTAATTTGCATTATTTAAGTTAATGCAAGAATAGTATAATGCAAGTCACGCCTCGTAAACATAAAAGTAGAACTTTTGGGGCGATTGCGGTCTCGATTGACCTTTTATCTAGCGCTTTTGACCACTGAGAAACCCCATCTATGCATTATCGAGAAATGAGAAGGCGTATCCCTCACCCTTGGAATCCTGGAAACGAGTCTACCACCTTAATTCGTTAGCACAGTGAACGTGTCGATTGTGAACCCCAAGAAAATTCCCCAAGAAAAGGCTGGAAATGTTTCTGAGGTTACGAAATGATCGCAGGGAGGGCCACGATCAGTCGATCATCGTGTCCGGCGAGTCAGGCGCGGGCAAAACGGTGTCCGCCAAATACACTATGCGATACTTCGCGACGGTTGGTGGTTCTACAACGGAGACACAGGTGGAAAAGAAGGTTCTAGCGTCGTTGCCGATCATGGAGGCGATCGGGAACGCGAAAACCACGAGGAACGACAATTCCTCCCGTTTCGGCAAGTTCATCGAGATCCAGTTCAACAAACACTACCACATAACCGGGGCCAGCATGAGGACCTACCTGCTCGAGAAGTCGAGGGTGGTGTTTCAGGTATGATTACAGAGTAGCGATTCGAATAGATAGAAACGCAGCCGGCGCAAACTGTTTGTCTGAAGTCCGATGATTATAAACGAGCAATTCCCTAGGCGAATGAGGAAAGGAATTATCACGTATTTTACCAAATGTGCGCAGCCGCGTCTCGACTACCGCACTTACATCTAGGTCATCAGAATAAGTTTCACTATCTGAACCAAGGAAATAATCCGTTGATCGACGGTGTCGACGATCTAACGTGCTTCGACGAGACGATCACCGCGCTCACCATGCTCGGTTTCACGTCCAAGCAACAGGACGACATGCTTCGTATTTTAGCGGCCATCATTCATTTAGGCAATGTCCAGATTAGGCACTCTGACGCGCAGAACAGCGCCAACGACACCGAGGGCAGCGTTATCTCCGTAAATATACGATATTTATTTAATAGTGTGGTTGGTCGGAAAGCAACTGGCCTCCTCGCAATTTTCTCCGCGAGAGAGCTACTGCCCACTCTGCAAATCAATTTCACCCTCTCGCAATTCAAATTCAACCTTTTTCAAAATTTTTGGTCATATTCTGTAGCATATCAATTGTTCTAACTTCCCAAAAAATTTCAAATCGCGTACGATCCAATATTTAAAAAGTAATCGCCTTTTTAAAAGTGTCAGAATATTGGTGCGAGTTACTATTCATTACAAAGTTAATAAATTAGTAATTACTTTTAAGTATTTGATTAAGAATACTTGATTTGCGAAAGGGTGAATTTGGAGTGACTTGCAAAGCCTGTATCGCTTTCCGCGTCGCTCAGATCAAAGAACTGGCTTTCCCGCGCTGCCCATTGTACTTCTTGGTGCGAAGGTGTCAATACCTGTGCTCTTACATGAACAATAAAGCATGCATTCCGCAAGGAGGTCAGCCGCTTCCGAGGCCAGCTCGTACACTCTCCTGTTTTTCAATATTACCGCGTTGCTTGGTCTTCTAGCCGTCGGACAAGCATCTCTTGACGATATGCGAGCTGTTAGGCACGGACATGAAGGCGATGCGAAAGTGGCTGTGCCACCGAAAGATCGTTTCCATGAGGGAGGTGTTTCTGAAGCCCATGAACGTGGAGCAAGCGATCGGTGCCAGGGATGCTTTGGCAAAGCACATTTACGCGGAGCTGTTCAATTGGATCGTGGCCGGGATCAACAATTCTTTACAATCGCAGAACAAACCTCAATGTTTCATCGGTGTTCTCGATATCTACGGGTTCGAGACGTTCGAGATCAACTCGTTCGAACAATTCTGCATCAATTACGCGAACGAGAAGCTACAACAGCAGTTCAACCAGCACGTGTTCAAGCTGGAGCAAGAGGAGTACCTTCGGGAGGAGATCGAGTGGACGTTCATCGATTTCTACGACAATCAACCCTGCATCGATCTGATCGAGACGAAGCTGGGAATTTTGGACCTGTTGGACGAGGAGTGCAGAGTCAGTAAGAACTTCTAACGTCGTTTCCGCTATGATTCCGGAGAGGTAACTCTTTAAGTAACCGCTTGAACGACAGATGCCGAAAGGGTCGGACAGCTCCTGGGCTGAGAAGCTCTATGCAAAGTGCGGGAAGTCGAAGCACTTCGAGAAGCCACGGTTCGGCACTTCCGCTTTCCTCATACACCATTTCGCTGACCTGGTGCAGTACGAAACTGTCGGCTTCCTGGAGAAGAACAGGGACACCGTCATCGAGGAGCAGGTCGACGCGCTGCGAAACGGAGATGTGAGTTAAGCGAGGGTAGTCTCGTCTCTGGGACCGCGAGGGTGCGGGATGCGCCTTCTCATTTCTCGGTAATGCAAAGGGTTAGGTCTTGCATTATTCGGCATCATTCATAAAGCTGCGACAGCAACATTTAAGTTTTAACTACTGAAAAACCCTAGCATTACATTGTCGAGAAATGCGCATCCCGCACCCTTGCAATCCTGGAAACGAGACTACCCCCGTAAATGACCAATTCATCAATCGGTTGGGAGCGTCTCACTAAAAATCCTCTAAAAATTCTTACAGAATAAACTATTGAAAAAGCTGTTGAGCGAGGAAGATCCAAAGCTCTCGGTGCCCTCTAACGTGAGGGTGAAAGTGTCCGCCCAGAAACCAGCCCCCACAACGCCGAAGCAGAACAAGAAAACGGTACAGTGAATATTATTCTTCCTATTCTTAACCCATTGCCCTAGAATCAAGTAATCGTTACCATATTTTTCGCCCAGAGAAAATTCAACTAAAATAGGGCAAAGGGTTAATCAGAATCAGAGATGAAGGGGTGACGTTATTGCCATCGGATCCACAGGTGGGATCTCAGTTCCGAGATTCCTTGAACATGCTAATGTCGACATTAAACGCGACCACACCGCACTACGTGCGCTGCATCAAGCCCAACGACACGAAGGAGGCTTTCGAATACAACCCCGTCAGAGCTGTGCAACAATTACGAGCTTGCGGAGTGCTCGAGACTATCAGGATATCCGCAGCTGGGTTCCCCAGTCAGAGAACGTACGGTGAATTCTTCCTCAGGTACAGATGCCTGTGCAAGTTCAAGGAAATCCGACGCGACGACTTGAGGGAGACTTGCAGGCGCATTTTGGCAAGGTTTGAACCTTTTATTATCTAAGAGCAGTCCGATGAAGGGAAGTTTTTTTTAAACCTACCTCCTCCCACAGCACCCCTCCAGGATACGTTATTACGTCATTACTACCAGAGGGGTGGTCAGTAAATATTCGGTTATGCGCAAACCTTTAAGCTGCGACAGCTACATGCTGCCGAGTAATAACTTAATGAGTAAAATTAATCAATCGGTAAGGTTAGATAAAAAGGTGTCTAAGCGTCTGCGAATCATTCTAGATACATCAAGGACGATGACAAGTTCAAGTTCGGCAAAACCAAGGTGCTGTTCCGAGCCGGCCAGGTGGCCTACCTGGAGAAGCTCCGTGCGGAACGTCAACGGGACGCCTGCATCATGATCCAAAAGACTGTGCGAGGTCTGATATGTCGCAACAGGTACAGGAAGATCCGCCGAGCTGTGCTAGGTCTGCAAAGGCACGGCCGAGGTTATATCGCCAGACAGAAAGCTCAGGCAGTCAGACGGGAACGAGCTGCGATCAAGATTCAAGCTCGCGTGAAGGGCTGGCTGAAGAGGCAACGGTACCTGAAGATCAAGCGCACAGTGATCGCCATTCAGAAGTACGGCAGAGGCAAGATGGCGCGGGAAAGATACCGAAGAATGAAGGACAACGCCGCTGCGATCACGATCCAACGATTCTGCAGAGGATACCTCGTGAGGATGGCTTGCAAGAAGAGGTTGGAGAACATAGTGATCGTGCAGGCTTGCATTAGGAGGTATCTGGCGAAGAAGGTGTTCAAGAGGCTGAAGGCGGAGGCTAGGAGCGTGGAGCACGTCAAGTCGCTGAACAAGGGCCTGGAGAAGAAAATCATCACCTTGCAGCAGAAGATCACCGAACTGGTACGTCTCATCGATAGACTGCGGATTTGATGCACTTATGACAAAAGTGATAGTTTCAGCTTAATAGGATAATTAAAAGAAGAATACAATTTCTATTTGGCTCCTGTGTCCTGCGATCAATGCGAACACTTTTTATTTTGCATAAAGATCCGCAGTCTACTCATCAGGAATTGTTAGATCGTTGAATTTGATGTTCAGAGATTGAGTTTTCAATGTTTCTGTTAGTCGAAGGAGAACCAGTCGCTGAAGAACGTCCAGAACGAGATGATGGAGCTGAAGCACAAGCTGGAGGTCCTCAAGGCTGTGGATGCTGAGAATAAGAAGTTGAACATTATCTTGCTGGAGAAAGAGAAAGAGCTTGAGAAGATGCAGGACACTGTCAAGACCGAGAGGGATGAGAAGATGGACATCTTGCAGGTAAGGCTGATCTTCGGCTGAATTATAGAATATTTCCATTCTCTGCGACTTTTTCCTGAATTTGTCTGCGCCAGGACAAGGAGAAGAGCACGTTGGCGAAAGAGGAGGAGAATAAGAAGCTGGAGGAGGAGATAGAGAGGCTGAGGAAGGAGCTGTCGGTCGCCACGGAGAAGATGAAGACCAATCAACGTGGCGCCGAGGAGAACTTGAAGCACCGATTGGAGCAGGAGAAGGACCTGCTGCTAATGGACCAGGACCAGGATCGCGGAGCCTATCAGAGGCTCCTGAAGGAGTACCACGAGCTGGAACAGCACGCAGAAATGCTGGAACAAAAGTTGGCGATGCACGTTCCAGCGCATTCAAGGTCCCTCAGCAATGCTTCCAGCGGCAGTGGACAGATCGTGTCCACGGAGCTTCCAGCGGACGACCAGAACCTCGTAAGATTAATTTGGCACCTAATTCTAGATCTGCAACGAGAGATTTTCCATGTGTTCAATCTTTCAGGACCTCGGTTACGGATCGGTGCGATCGACAGCGTCCTCTTCAGCACCTTATTCAAGGGTGGAGACGATCGACTGGAGCCAGCAGCGATCGGACAGTCCACCTGATGGAGAAGTACAAAACCAAAAATCGCCTCCCGAAACGAACGGACCAGCCCACGCACCCGTGGACATCGGTCTCGTGTTGAAACTTCAGCAGAAGCTGAAGGACGTTGAGAAGGAGAAGGGTAGATTAATCAGGATGGTGGAGGATTTAGAGAAAGACGTCCCGGAAGAGACTTCGAGGATGCAAGACACGTTCAGGGTAATTGAAAACGTTCTAACATCAGCCATCTATCAGCTAAATCAATCGTTCAAACGTTGATCGTGAGATTTCTTGTTGCAGCTTCAGGAACTAGAAATGGAAAACGCTCAGCTGAAGAAGGACTTGGGTTCGTTGAGGAAAAGTGTCTCCTCGACGGGCATGACCGGTGCACATCAAAATCTCATGGGTAATTTATTAGTTTTCGCCGCTAAGGAGCTCATTTATTTTTCGCTCACTGGAGTATGTTTCTTTTGACTTTGCAGGAGTACTGCAAATTATTTCATTTTATTCTTCTACGCTTTTCATTTACTGTAACAAAGACAAATACAGTATGTATATGCTTGTAGCTCGCAGCCTATTGCTTTCGCACCCTTCGCCTTCCACACGCCTCGCTTATGCTCTTCGATCTGTCTGCATGCCTCTGCAATCCTATGAAATGCTTTAAAAATAGGAAATACTGGGTTGATTAAAATGTTCAAGCGACAATCTTGAGCATCGATTGCGATAAACAGACGTTTAAATAAAGATTGATTTCGATGTATGATATGGTCGATATTTTCGAGGAAAATATTCAAAAGTTTTATACAACGTCAGGTATAATGCTCTGCACACCAACCAACGCTTATCGCTTATCAGGCTATCGCAAGATATAAAATACTCGATCGTCCACGGGCTGTTAGTCGATTGTTTTTTCGAGTTACGGGACCGTCCAGCAATGGGCTGAATGATTTCCATTTCCAGGGCAATTCGAAGCGCTTCTGGAAGAGCTGGAGAGACGGCGAGAAGAGTGCATACAGCTGCATAGCGTCCTGGCGGACAACACACGTAGGATGAAGAGCCTGGGCTCGAACTATGGTCGCGACGTGGACATCATCAACGAAGACGGCGAGCTGGTGCTCGCGTTCGAGACCCAGAAGAAGATCAACAGGTAAATCACGAACGCCTTCCACAGTCTGAATACGAGTACCACGGAGAACAGATAGCAACGGTGTCTAATCGTAATTTTGTCGTTTGTGCATGCACGTCGATTTTCAGTAGACTTAAGACAAAGGCCTCGAGAGAGTGAGTTCTGCTGACAATTTTGCCCGCGAATAGTCGCCGATACGCTTTAATATCGATCTCTCGTTCAATCGGGGGACCTCTCATACCGAATCATCATGATCTGATTTGTGCATTCATCGCTAGTTTGGAGAGCATTGCGGCTGTAGCGTGTCCATAATTAACATATGAAAGTGGTCTCAGTGAAAATTTAAATTAAATGAGTTTACCAGTTGTTTAGTTTAAACAAAATGAATTCAATATAATTTTTACGACATTGTCAAAAATGAACCGTTAGATGGTGCTTGGTATTTAAACCGGTTACATGGAATTTTACAGCACTCCAACATAAATACATTTTTATTCAATGAAATAACTACTTTAATGCAAAATAGATATTTGCTGGTGTGGCCGACACCTTTAGAGTTTAGAGTAATTAAAAGTTAAATATCTCTACAATAACATGTACAAAAGCGGGCACAAGGTGATTCCTTATGAAAAAATAAGAACAAAATATGCAATCAAATTTTTCATTTAAGGCTTAATTTTCGAGAAAATTGAGTTCGAAATCCTATTCGTACGTATACTGCTGCGGCTAAGTTACGGTTCGTCGAGCAACGTGTAACGCGTATCGTGTTTGTAAACAATGTCTACCCAGCATTAAAAAGTTACCGAGTTCAAGAAAAAGACACAAAAGACTTCCAAGGAACAACATTTTATTTTATCATTGCTCGATGAATCGTAACTTAGTCGTAACAGTAAACGTACGCATAGGACTTTCAAATTCGATTTCCTCGAAAACTAAGCCTTAAATGAAAAAGCTTTATTGCATATTTGTTCTTATTTTTTCATAAGGAACCACCTCGTGCCAGCATGTACATGTTATTCGGTCGCACCATGTATAGGGCCACTTTCGCAATTAGGGGCACATGTTATAGTTGCCAGTTGAGTTGTTTCCTCCCTTTACTTTCGATTGAACAATTTTGTCATTGGGTTCGAGGGGAGAATTTGATGTTTTTGCTTTTCGTAGACAACTGGAGGACGAGCTGCAGACGAAGGAGAAGGGTTGGAGGGAGCAGAGGAACGAGTGGAGAGCGGAGATCGATAGATTGCAAGAGGAGATCGAGAAGCAGCAGAAGTTGCTCTCGGTGAACTTGAGCAAATCGCCGCAGACTCAGACCGAGGCTTTCATGCAGCATGAGATCGCCAGGGTGACCACCGAAAATTTGGTAAAAAGCACAGTGATTTTATTAGAACTGTAAATGGAATCATTAACCAGATCTTTTAAAAACAATTAGGAGCTGCAGGAGAAGTACGACAAGATCGCGGAGGAGTGCAGGAAGTTCAAGAGGCAGTGTAAAATACTGGCGAAACGTCTCCGGGACGCAGGCTGTAAGTGGACACTCTAAAATTATTCTACCCTGCACAAAAATTGCGGAGAAAATTCGAACAAAAATTCATGTTCAAAGTTCTTTCGCAATTTCTGTGTACAGTATTTTTAGAAAGCTTGCGGTGTAATATACACGCGCTCAGAATAGATATTAAAGCTTTCTGGTATTTAATGCTTGCGAAGATGAGGGAGACGATGCTAAGGAGCATAGGGATCGCCCTTATCCAACGAGGGGCGCTGGTGAGTCTGTGGTCCAGTGTTCATAGTCATCGCACTTTTCGCAGACCATAACTCACCCCATTATACATACCTCCGATTAATCACAAGTCTCATGAAAAATTAAATTGATGAAACAATGCTCAAAGTGTTTCGTGTTTCTGTCTCAGTGCCAGATACGACGGAACCAGCAAGCGATTCCGCGATTATGTCTTCCACTGGCAACTCGGGTGACAATGGGAGCAACATGCCAGCCATCAGGAAGAAGGAGAGGGACTACGAAGGGATGTTCGAGTTCAAGAAAGAGGACATCAACGTGATTATTCGGCACCTCGTCATCGGTAAGTCTAGCGCACTAAATTATTCAAGAACAATTATCACAACAATTCATTGTTACAGACTTGAAGCCAAGGATTTCGATCACCCTGCTGCCCGGCCTGCCAGCCTACATTCTCTTCATGTGCATCAGGCACACCGACTGCGTAAACGACGACCAAAAGGTCCGCCAGCTGCTAACCAGCTACCTGAACGCTGTGAAACGCGTGGTGAAGAAACGAGAGGACTTCGACTCGAGCGTTCTGTGGCTGAGCAACACCCTGAGGTTGCTGCATAGCCTGAAGCAATATTCCGGAGACAAACCATTCCAGATCGAGAACACACCCCGACAAAACGAGCAATGTCTAAGGAACTTCGACCTGAACGAATACAGAGTGGTCATGAGCAACGTAGCTCTCTGGATCTTCAACAACATCGTGACAAACCTGAAGGAAAGGATCCAGGCTCTCACCGTGCCTGCTCTTCTCGAGCACGAAGCCATATCCGGTCTAACAGGTCGACCAAGGTCCTCGTCAATGGGCGAGGAACCAGAATCCACTCAACAGAAGCTGGATAAGCTTCTCGAAGAACTCAGCTCCGTCAATAGGATTCTTCAGTATCATGGAGTCGATGCTGAAATCGTGGTTCAGTTGTTTAAACAGCTGTTCTACTTCATGTGCGCCAGCGCGCTGAACAATCTGCTTCTGAGGAACGAACTGTGTCAGTGGACCAAGGGAATGCAGATCAGGTACAATCTGAGTTATCTGGAACAATGGGGCAGGGATCGAAAACTGGAGCAGGCCTCGGAAGCTTTTCAACCCCTTATCCAAGCCGCCCAGCTACTACAGGCTCGAAAAACCGACGAAGATGTCAATTCTGTTTGCGAAATGTGCAACAAATTGACCGCCAACCAGATCGTCAAGATTCTCAACTTGTACACGCCTGCTGACGACTTCGAGACCAGAGTCCCGGTTTCGTTCATCAAGAAGGTGCAGGACAAGCTGAAGGAGCGCGGCGAGACCAACGAACAGGTAAGCGAAGATCGCCCAATTTTCCTGTGTGCGACAAACCGATTTGCAGACAGTAGAAAATTAATTAATGTAGTGTAAAGTCTTCCACGAGTAATTCATGAAATAATAATGTTCCCTGTAAATCCTGTCGGTAAAATATCCTCCTAAGTTTGGTTACTGTTTGATGTTGATATTTGTTTGTTTGTTGCAGTTGTTGATGGATCTAAAGTACTCCTACCCAGTAAGGTTCCCATTCAATCCGTCGGACATCCGATTGGAGGACATCGAAATACCGGAAGTACTGCATTTGCCCATGCTCAAGAAGGTGTAACCATAGCTGCGAAGAAAACTTAGTGGCCCCGCTGCGCATGTAATTTTTTAGTTGAGTAACAAGTAATCAAATTCGCATAGCCTATTTATTAACGAAGCCAAAACGAAAGAGAGGGAATGAAAGAGATTCGGAAGAGAGAGAGAGAGAGTAAACGACGTAGGGGTGAGGAGAATGATTATAAAAAGAGGGGGAGAATTAAAGAACGCATCGAGCGGGTCATCGATATCACGATTTTATATATTTTTTTTTACTCGAGTAATTTGTATTTTACGAAGCATAATTCCTGTCCGCGCAATGTACAACGTCGACTCAAATACGTTCGAGTGGCTAGCTAAAATGAAAATGAGAATCGTAAGAGGAAAACCATGTTTTTCGTTTCGTTATTCGTAGTGGCGTACTCGAGGGTACTCGTCGGTGATTATGCGAGGACTATGGCGAGGATTATGCGACGGAAAGGCTCTGCTGGGGCTTGCATTTTGCAGGATGGTGAATTCGGTTTAACCCTGTGGGCATGGCTACAGTGAGACATGAAGTGCCGAAAATTCTGTATCCCCTGCGTTTACAGAAGCGTTGTTATCAAGATTAAAAGAGTTTAATGGTACGCGTTGTTGTCGTCGATATTGTAAGTCTATCGAATGTTGCAAGGCAGAGAACTTTATTGCACGGAACATCCGGTTAAACGTTGGAGATCTGTACTTAATGTGTAAAAAGGGATTGGCAAGAAAGAAAAAGGGAAAGAGAGTGTGAGAGAGAGAGATTGTATATTTTGTGATACGAGAAAGATTAATTACGAGGTCGGTTCCCCGCAGACCGAGGACAGAAGATGGGCGAGAGAGACACGAGCAGGAGAGAGAAAGACAGAGGTATATATTGTTGTTATAATATAATTTATAAATATGTACAAGCGATTGTATTCTGTGCCATTTTATTAGTAGAGATTCTAACAAAATTTCTGTTTTCTTACGTTCGTCGATCTGCGTTTGTGTTTATGCTTTAAAAAATTCTCACACACACACCACAGAGAAAAAGAAACCCTCCTTCGAAAACAAAGAGATCCTATCGTCCTGGGATACGAAAAAAAGTGTACAGAAAGAACTCTGCGCGAATATACCTTGACTCGATGTGACAAATTTCTTTGTTCCTACAATGAAAAATAAAAAAAAAGAAATCGTTGAGGAAAAGGATGGTGTTCAATTTTTAAAAAACGAGTTGAGAATGAATGGAGGCACGAGAGTTGGTAAAAAGTGAAACGATTTATTGGCGTTGCATCGCGCCATCATTATTATAAATTATTGTTGCAGCGAAGGGACGAGAATTGAAGCAACGATAGACAAAACTAAATTCAACGTCCAAATTATAAGTGTGAATGAAGCTCGGGGCTGAGCCGAAGGGTGAAGAGTGTAGTATTAATTAGAATCAATTTCTTTTTGTTTCATACAATAATTCTCGAAGCAGAAATTAGTTTTGTTAGAGTCCATCGGACGCGTCGTTCGGCGACCGGATGTCGTCGATCTTCAGGATCATTTTGACCAGCTGTGTGGCCAGAAGGATCTGCTGAGTCTTGCTGGTGAGGGTCTCGATTACGTTCTGGGCTTTCATATCTGCAAAATGAAACAGAATCTTAGCACTTTTATTCCTTCTTTTGGAAAAGGGAGACTTTGTATTAAAAAATTGATGGTTTGATACTCACCAGAGGTACCGCGGGCCAAGCAATCAATGCCAAGGGTGGGATTATCCTCTTCCACCTGGCGAGCCTTAATATCAGCCAAGGTGTCCACTGGGGAAAGTCCAGAATTCTCGGCCAATGCTAGTGGCACAGCTTCCAAAGCTTCAGAGAAAGCACGGAAAGCGTACTGCTCCAAAGTGCTAATCTTATTAGCATACTTAGCACAAGCTATGGCGCAAGAAATCTCAGCTGCGCCTCCACCATATAAAATCTTCTGGTCCTGTATTAAATTGCGAACAGTGCAGAGAGCGTCGTGGATGGCTCGCTTTGCTTCCTCGATGATCTGAAAATGGTGTAATTCATTTTTATAGTTTAATTTACACTTGCAATCGTGAATTATCACTAGACAGCGGATCTATATGCAAAAAAAAATGTTCTACCTGGATTACAACAAACTGGAGTGAAATGGAAAATTATTTTCTTTCTCAACATGTTCGATCAATTGAGAATAATATAATAGTATTTTAAAATTTTTATCTTGGTTTTACTGTTTTAAATTACGTCTATTCATTTTTGTCATAAATGTATAAAATTCGCTGTCTAATTATCATCTAAATATTTTACGGGTATATTCTATATTCTATGGCGTAAATCGTATCTCGCGCGAAAAAAACTGGTGGCGCCACCATTTACCAGAAGTCGCCATCGCTGTCGAATCTATATCGTATTAGGTCTGTGATTGTAGCATTAGAAAAACGGTGTTCAATCGATAGTGCGAAAATTGAACCGGTAAATATTTTAATGCATTAATCTTGCAAGGTGTCTGGTCAGTAAGGCATATTTTTAACACCGCTGAAATTCTCCTTGCTCATGTTTCTTTTAAAACTAAAAATTCGCACTTACCATCTTGTTACCGCCGCGAATGAAGATTGTAACCGCTCGGGAATTTTTGCACTTCTCGATGATCAACATTCGGTCTTTGGTAGTTCCGAAAGTTAATTCTCTGACGATACCAGCGTGGCCAAGCTTTTCTGGCGTTAATTCCTCGAATCGTGGAACTATGCGGCCACCAGTAGCGATAGCAATTAACTGGAAAGATTTTCGTATACTTTATTTCATATATTTTTACTTTGATGTGTATTAAGTACATGGGGAAACTCCCTCAGATCTCATAATCTTGTGGTCATCAGAGCCACTGCGAAAAACCATTTACTAGTCATAGAATTTAGGTCTCACTTTTATCTATTCAGTAAAGAATATTTAAATGCCCGCAACTCCATAAACTAGTTACCTGGTCTTTCACCCTCTTCCGTCGCAAAGTTTTCATCACAGGGAAAATTCTCAAATGTCAGGATAATAAAATAAAGAATTTTACAATACTCACTTCGATTTCAGGACCGCCGACCCACCTAACAGCGGGCAACTTATTCTGCAGAAGAAGATGGTTGGCCTCGTCGTCGAAACCCCATTGGCAAATTGCGAGAGTCGTTCCTGCATCCTTCACCATTTTCACCATTTCCGTGAACTTCTCCTTCTCATACTCCCGCAGCGCCCTGTAGTCTTCCACGGAAGTAACATCCAACTTATGTTTTGTTTTTGGTTTTGGTGGTTCGAACGGACATGTTAGAATCGCCAATTTTACATCTTCCAGTTTCTATAACATAATATCCATTCTCCTGTATGTACACAATAATTGACATAAGCCGACCATTTAATAGAAACAATTTTCCTTCAGCTCTCATAATCTTGTGATCATTGAAGCCACTGCGAAGGCTAGGTCATTGAACAGTTCACTAGAGACTCTCGCTGTTTCACTGACTATCGAATGATAGTAAGAGTAACAGTCTTACTATCTTAGTCTTAAAGAAAGTAGACTAAACAAATTTCCTGAACCTTCGCCCTTCTCTGTTGCTATTTGTCATCATCAGGAAAATAATGGTCGAAATGTTCTAGTAATTATTAAATGCTAGGGGTATGCGAGAGCCCAAAAATTTAGGGATCTCGATGGTCGAGATTCTCGAAATATATATATATAACGGTAACAATAATATAACTTAATATGACCTATAACGGTAATCGAGTACTGAAAACTCTGGAATTTTCGAGAATCTCGACGTAATCAAGAATTTCAAAATTTTCGAGAACTCGTCCTGATCTCGAAAAAAATTCTCGTTTCGACCCGACTCAACATTTTCACTATTAAATACTGTAGCCCCGTACCTTGGGCATCTGAGGATGACTGAAGTCCTTGTCCACCACCACACCATGGACCAGAATAGTATCTTCCAGTTTCCCCCCAACTTTCCCTTCAACTTTGATCAGCTCAAAATTCACATCATTCGTGTCAGGGTCCAAAACTGCGAACACAGCGTTCACAGCTATCTCTGCCATCTGCCTGTGGCATTTGTTGACGCTGCAAAAGAAAATAAATAATATATTACAAACGTGTAACTACGATAGATACAGACACAGATGTAGAATGATTTAATTACATTTTCGACCCAAGACTGGTCATGGCAATGTTGATGTAAGCTTCCCGATTTTCACTGCTTCCCTCAAAGGTGTCAGAGATGTTTTTCAAATGTTCAGTAGCGCATTTCGCTGCCATTTCAAAACCATCGGCTATTCTGATTGGATGAATCCCTTTGTCAATTAATTGCTCAGCCTGCTCCAGAAGAGCACCGGCTAGGACTACTACTCCTGTAGTACCGTCTCCGATCTCGTCGTCTTGAGATTGGGAGAGTTGAACCATCAGCTTGGCAATTTCATGGTCCACGTCCATGTTCTTCAAGATTGTCGCGCCGTCGTTCGTTACGGTAATGTCTCCATCAGAACTGACCATCAACTTGTCCAGACCCTTGGGTCCCAGGGAAGTTCTGAGGATGTGGGCCACACTACGGGCAGCCATAATGTGAGACTGAAAATTGAGAATTCATATTTAGACATACAATATTAAATAAAAAATTGTTTTGAATATCATAAGAAAGGGATTACTATTATCAGTAGGCAGCGAATCTTCACGCAAAATAGAAATTTTCTACCTGAATTACAACAATCTAGAGTGAAATAGACATTTATTTTCTTTCTTAATATTTTTAATAGATTGAACATTTTTTTGTTATAAATGCATCAAATCCGCTGTCTACTTATCAGCTTAAAAATATTGTACAAGTAAAATTTAGTATGCCCTGGAGACTAAATGAATTTTGGAAGTTCCATCAGGCTCTCCCATGGAGTCATGGATATCCTTTTATGGTCAAAAAATAATACATCAATAAAACAATCTACATTTACTCTATCAAGAGGCCGAAAGACATAAATAATTTCCTCGAATATAAATTGAAACGACGATAATAGTATCTCCAACTCGAATTCGATTTTTCAATTATCATTTTAAGAATGAATTGCCAAGCCCGTAACGCCGCCATTGCTACACGCTTCACGTGGTCGGTCCGTAAATGAATATCTGAATTTGAGAACCTGATGAAACCATGATCGAAGACACATTTCAAAGATAATTAATATTTTCAGAGCAGAGGGATAAAGAATATTAATGAAAGAATACGAATTTACCTTGATCGCATTGGAACCGGTTAGCCGTTTCTGTTTGTGTTGATCACGAAGAATGATGAACGGCCTGCCATATTCATCAAAGGCCACGGTGCCCGGAATCGCGGTCATTTTGCTTGCAAAATACTCGCGACTAGATTGTTATTAATGAAATCCCTGCTGTCAGGGCGCGTCCACTTTCGTAGAAATTGCGTTCGCTCGTCGACGGAGCTATGCGACCATCTTGTTGCCTGCAACGAACGGATGTTCAAGAATCTGACCTGCCATCTGTTCTAGAATATTCCAGTTGGCAGACCGGTGTATCGATTACAATGGAGGGAATTTCAAACGGAAAAACCGTACTCCGACGTCGCAAACTGCTCTTGGATTTTTTAGAGAAAAATTGCGTGCAGAATGCATACTTATTTTACCAGAAAAGTGGTCGGGAAAGTTTAATATTTAGCGAAGAGTTAAGAGAAACGCGGCCATCTTGCGGCGCTCGTATTTAGGCGATCTTGTGCAGGATAAATGTTCAAACCAGAAGTGTATTAATGCCTCACAAAATTTTCTTTTAATAAAACAGTCTCAAAAGAAATTTGTTATACACTTCCTTTCCTTCCAGCTCGGATTATCGAGTCTGTAAGGTAGTCTATCAATCATCATCGAATGATTTACTAGAATAAATCTCAGTCTGATCTACAGGAAGAAAGAAATGATGCGGGTTAAAAGAAGTAAATGCAGCAGATTTAATAGTTTTGTATGCACCACATTGTATTTCACATTAAACTAGCGTAACTTTGCAATATAATTTTGAACAGTACATATAGTTATAGACATATAATTATGGTGGAATTAATTCATTCGATAGAGGTACTTTGACTCGGGGCCGAAGCGGCCGTAGTCCCCCAATGAGTCGCACGTTTAAATAAATATTAAACAATAATCTGCAAACTCCATCCACGAATCAACGAACAAGCGATTAACCTATGATATGTATCGGTATCACTTTATAATTTTTTCTCATCTTTACAAACATAACAATACAACGAACCACGAAACAAACCGATGAAATCATCTTATCAGTGCTTATCACATCGTATAATAAAAATTGCATCAGAAATCGAAAAACAATGTAACAATTCGAGCTGCGTTCGCACGCACGACGCACCGGAGGGTATAGTTTTACAATTAGTTTTATAGATATACGCTTCCGGAAAATATATGAATACTATGTAAATATATACCGTTTAAGTATACATATCGATCGAAGATAAAAATATAATTTCAATATGATATACATATATATACATGTGTGTATATATATATATCTTTCGCGTAATAACATTCACAAGATTAAAACTCTCCTTAATGGATTTAGGCATTCACATGATATGTTAGAGTTTCCCTTACACGATATAACGATCAACGTTGGAAGTGTAATAATATTCTCATTTTCCCGTGTAACTAGAAATACGATTCATCCTCTCTCGTCTTCTATCATTTTGTTTGGTTTGTGTGCTTGGACTCCCGATGACTAGCATCAGTGGCGTAGAAACGAGGGGTTGTCCAGATTTCGCAGCAGGTACTTTGACGCATCAGAAAGAGTGTCCGCGATGACCATTTTCATTAAATAGTATATAGTTCATTTATTTATCTTTTTTTTTTTCTTTGGTTTATCTCTCTCTCTAAACGAACGGAAAGAAAAATAGCACCGCGGCTTCCGATTAATAAGATTATAATTGTAACATTTGCTCCGTGTCTTTCTTCTTCTTTTCGAAGCCACGAATTACGAGCTAAACACACACCTGCGATTCCCAGAATGATCGAAATCTCGTCTCGCTTTCAGTAGTACAATATAGACGTAAGTGTAGACGTAGTTAACGTAGCGATTCCCATAAATATAATATACATACATATAGGCATTATTTATATGTATATTTGTTAGATACTTGTTACGCTACGACGTTTCTTCTTCTTTTTTTTTCTTTGTTCGTTTAATTAACACTTAACGAAGCGACCTCCGAGGTTTCAATAAGTCAATGGAGCGATTCCCGCGATTGTAATTCTTGATATGTTAGGATTTTCCGCGATACTTTGAGAGTTGTCTGATCGAGCGGCAGCCACACTTACAACAGAATTCTAGGATACCGAATCTCTACGTATACATACGTAAGTACGTCTAAAGAATTTTGGAATATACGCTACGCGAAGCGAGAAACTTCATTGATATGTATAATTATCATCCCGGACTGATCCTGTTCAGGAAAAATCCGCGATACGACTTCACTCGCATGTAGTAGTAGTAGTGTTTAACTTGCTATGTTAACTATTTCCCGCAGACACCGACGAAAATCGTTTTCCTTCGGCAGAGTCCTCTTTTCTTCTTTTTTTTCTTCTATTTTTGGATAAATCGTTTTTAGTTCGACGACGACCGCCGCTCCCCCGTGAGAAAATATTCCGTCTATATGACCATTGTCATTTGTCCGACCTCTTTGCCGAGAATCAGCCGATCGAAAATATATTTGTTACTCTGTCTGTGCGTTTGAGTAATTCGAGGAGATTCAGGAAACTCGATTCGAGGATCTGTTGGGTCCGCTCGTGTACAGAGCAACGAAATCATGTTCCCCCGGCGAAACGCGTTCGATTTCGATGGAGATTAGTGTTTCAGAATGCTAGTCGTTTGAACTAACAGGAACGAAAAACAAGGGAGAATTGACTGACGATCTGGGACGAATGTTTAGAACCACCCTGTACACGAGGCTCGTCGACGATCGAGGCTAATCTCTGGAAAACGCGCCCCGTAGATCTTCTCATTGATATGTACTTTTCCCTTATAGTACTAGGAGACAGGCTACTCTTGATATGTATCATAGTTCTCAGTCGCAATATGTTAGGAGAAAACCGATTGGAAGGCGCGTTCTTACCGTCCTCCAGTCGAGGCCACTTCCGGTTTAGCGAAGTGGCTACGTCCTGGAGGACCGGGACCGGAAGCATCGAACGAATCGAGAGAATTTCGAATCGACAGCTCGCCGAATCGTACCGGAAATTATACTGAATCAGATCCGTGAGAATTGTGTGCGGTGGGTTTGATTTCTTGCGACGCTACCCCCACTCTCGAACGAATGATCGAGGGAGTTTAGGCGAAGGGATCGTTCTTGAAGAATCGGTTCTCCTGACCGGTGATCCGCTTCTCGCCGGAGGTGTACTGCACCACGGACTTGATCTGGTCCGTTGCGACTGGTCCGATGCACACCAGGGGGTCTTTGAAGTACGAGCACACCTGGGGAAAGAGAAGGGTTAATTGGGGGTGGCGACATTCGAAAAATTCGGGAATGTCCCAGATTTTCTTTGGAACGATTGTCTATTGAAAATGATCTCGAGTCGAATTTAAACGGAGACAGAATCAAGCACGTCCTCCTCTTGTTTAATACGACCACGTCAAAATAAACTGTAAATAAATAAATAATAAGAGTGTTCGAGAGCGAATCGATAAAAATTCGGAGCGAGGATGCCAGAAAGAAACGAAAGAAGAACTTGAAAAAATAAATCTATCGATTACGCGGCGAATAGACAGCGGGAGGATCGAGGGGATGGGGTTTAGTGCAACGTCAGTACTTTTCTGGGTGTCTGTCGATGACGTCTTTGCAACTGACAGCACAGGCCGCGTCCGATGTCGCACTCGCCGGATATGTTGCACTCTTCATCTGGAATCATTCAAAGGGTCGGTTACTACGTTGATCAATTTATATATACATCGTCTGTACGTAAGAGCTTATAATTATCTCTTTGACGTACTATGTGAATTGACCTTCTACCGTGAGACTTCGTTCAAGGGACAAAGAATAATCGGATAGTGCGTGGGTGGAGGGCTGATACTCACTGTATAGTTTGTTCGATGTCACCGGTGGTTGACACGACCGGGATTCACGGCCAGGAACCTCGGCACACATCAAACCAGTCTCACAGTCGTTGTCCCTCCTGCATAGTTCGCCTTGCTTTTGCCCGAAGTCGAACACGCAGTGTCCGACCACTGGAAACCATAATCAATCACACCTCCGTCGGAATTTACCCCTAAGCTAAAGGCACTTGACCATTTTTCAAGATAACGTGAAAAGTAATGTTTCTGCACGGAACAATCGTTAGAAAAACGCGCGATAGATCGTGGGAACACTGTAGCACGATTTTAATTTGTTTCAGATCTAGAAAAAAAGGCTATTCTACCACGGAAAATAAGATTTTATTTGATTCGAGTTTCTTAAAATGGCCAAATGGCCTCGAAAACCTATCCCCTTGAATATAATTTCTATGTAAATTGTGGTCGGCCCGATCAGGGATTTAGATTAGGGGATCAAGATGAGAATTACCTCTGTCAACGTTAACGCAAACGGAGCCGGCACAACAGTGCTCGTTAGCTGTGCATGGTCTCTCCTCGCACGGGACTTCCGCCAATTCCTCCATCGATTCCCCATAAGAGTTCCCGTAGGCGCCAGACAGCGGTCGCTTGAACCGAGACACGAAAGTTAGAGTTCCCCACGGGGACTACGGGAGACGCGGTATCGCAACGAAAGTGGAGCAGGTCATGCTTCGGCTGCCATAACTTAGCGCTGAATGGCCGCCGTACGTGCCACCGGCGAATTTGCGAACGGCTCTTTGCGACAGAAGTGGAAATTCTTTCCCCGTTGATAAAGTTATCCGCGATTTATGCTGCTCTCTTCTTGATCCCGTTAGCGTTTTCTCGGCAAATATGGGAAAGTTTCATTCCAACTGTCTCGGTAAATTATACGAGCATTAAAAATGTCTAGTTTTAACCCTTGGAAAATTGCTGTTCCATTCTCCAAAATATTGTTTACATTATTAAATATTTTATATCCTTCAAATTTTAAAAATCATAGGGAATGGAAATATTCTAGATTGCTTCGAGTGCAAAGGGTTAAAGAATTGCAACAATCCATTTTTAAATTTGATTAAATAACTCCGTCTTCTATTTCGAAGAGACAAAAAAAAAGGGAGAAGGAGGAAGGGGAGGAAGATATTAGGAAGGGGAGAGGAAGAGTATTAGTCAAGGAGTGTCTGAGCAGATACGAGCAGAGGAGTTAAGGAAGCGGCAAATAGACGTGATTCAAATTCTGACCGAAAGAGACAGAGAGCAGCAAGCCCAGGTGCAATATAACAAAGTCGAGAATGCGCGATATAATTGGAGATACAAGTATATAAGAACAGCAGGTAGAGTAGAATATTTATTTAGAAAAGCAGGGGAAAGGAGGCAACCAAGAGTTAATCGCAAGAGCTAGATACGGAAACTTCGAAGAAGGAAATCGGTACTGGCTAGAAGAGGAAAAAAGGAAACGTCTGTTGTGTGCGTTACAGATAGGTACAAGGTGAAATAAAATGTATATAGAATGTAGGAGTATTGGGGCAAAAGAGAGGTATGTCAAGCGTATGTGTGTGTGCAGTATGGAAATGAGTGAGTGAGATAGAAATATTGTAAAACCAAGTCCATTTCTATGCTGCGAAGCCGAAATAAATAAATATAATACTATTTCGAAGAGACGCAGTAATCGTTGGCGCAACGTTTGCAGAAGCGGCGTCGGATTGTGTGCAATTTTGTTAGGAGGTCGTTGGAATTTTTAACGGGATCAATTATCGAGAGTATCTCTCGCGTTCTCTCGCGAGGATCGTTCGTGACGAACAGCGGAGTTTCCATGCAGCTGTTACGTGAAAATAATACATATCGATCGAACGCCGGTCGTACTGCGGCAGAGAGTCGCAACATTGCGATAGGGATGGTCGACTAGCGGGATCGTCTCGCCGCTTTCAATCAGCCTGTGGAATTTTTACCTGATATAGTCCCGATTTGCTCATGTAGTCGCCGTGGCCACCGTAGCCCAGGTTCGACAGCATTTCCGGGCTGAATCGGTTGAACAGGCCGCCCCACGCATCGACACCGAAGTGCATCGTGCTCGCCAGTGCGACCACTGCCAATGCAACGCACGTGCGCATCTTTGACTCGCGATCGGATGCACCGGGGAGGTTTCGGGATCTCTGAAAACCGCATCCGCCACCTGTACCTCGCTATCCACTCAAATTTATAATAATCTGATAAAAATATTTATAGTTCTATTCATCTATTAACATTTTTATTTCGTATAAAGATCTGCAATCTGATTTTAATCTGCTCTAACAATTACAGCAAATTTAGTTCTAGATATATTCTTACTGATTTGAGATAGACTAGAAGGTTTATGGAACAGTGTTCCCAAGCTAGCAATTAGCTAATTGTCTCGCGATTAATCTCACACTAAACCTCTAATTGTATATTGAAGTAAACGTCTTACCGAAGCTAGAGCAAAACGTGCAAATTGATTTTAATCCTGTTGTTCCACTTATAATTTGCGCATCAATTTCACGCAGCATTAGGTGATGCAATAACTAGTTTATTTTGATATTGTTGGACGAACAAGTTTTCTGCGAGACGCGTAGAAACAGGAAGTGTTGAATGGTCGGTCGACAGTCGCGCTTCTCACATGCGATTCGCGCGACTTTCAATGGTTGACGACAAAAAGGAAACATGAACATTAACATAATACAGAAAATATTTTAATACATTACAGAACATTGAGAAATAATTCAAAATTTCGTGAACCCTGAGAACAACACACCTCTGCAAGACGCATACACAGTTCTAACTTTGAACAAAAAATATGTTTAAAAAAAAAAATTACAGAGTACTAAGAAAGAACCCAGGAAATAATACACCTCCGTTGAACATTTCGATAAAATCTAGAATATTCGTATCGCAGTATAACAGTAGAGCTCTGCAGGGAGTTTAGCAGCTACGTGCAAATCTTCATCCCCCAGCTACGATATGCAAATGTCCCTGTTCCAACAGTCTACGTTTCATTTCTGGAGATCGTGCGAACAAGATAGCGACCAAGGCTGCACCCGGCAGTCTCTGGGAGCGAGTATCAAGGGTTGAACTCGGAGATGCAGTTGCAAACAGCCGCGAGATGCAGTTGTAAGCGGGGAACGGAGCGTAATTGATCGGACTTACATTGTTCTGCGACTAAGTCCTGCCTCAGCTCAGCCGGTTGTTCCCTGAAGGAAGGATCAGCCGCCTGTCTTGCTAGTTCCCGGGATCAACAAGTCCTCGATGGAGTTTGCTGGAGGACTGAGTCCAGCCGCGGCAGCATTGGCAATCTATACTTCCTACGTCGTTCCGGTTTCCCTAGCACAAGCTCGCGGGAAGCTACGCGCTTGCGCGTCCCCCAGCTTTTTTCCTCGGCACGACCCAGGTGACATTTTCTCTCCATTCAGATTTTCGATTGTCCCTTTTTATTCTACACGCGCGATAACCTTTTCCCACTTGGACAGAGGAGAGGCTGGCGAGACGATCTTCTTTGATCGCTGAAAGGATCGTCACCTGCGACGACACTATTCAATTAATACGAGAGTCTTTAATTAGATCATAGCCCCAGCTGCTCTCTTCCCTTCTCGATGGTTCTCAAATTTTAAAAAGTGTAAAAAAAATTTTCCTATTTTCTACCTGTTTCTAGATTCTTGATTGCTGGGGCTTTGTAGACGTTTGATGTGGTTTGAGATTCGGGGAAGCGTTTAACCCAGATTCTCAGGTCTTTGTTTCTTTGCGAGGTGGTCTCGAGATCGATCTCGAAACATCTTTCCCGGTGTAGACAGTTTAAAAGCAGGCATGAGCTTCCGCGAAGATTGCATCCTGTCCCAGGACGCAGCAGCGCCGTTCAACGGGCGCATAATCGTGTAGGTGTTGAGCTCCGTCCTTGTCGTTCTTCTCGCACCGCCATTGTTTCGGTCTCTCTTGGTCGTATTGATCCGGGTGTCCTGATGTTCTACTGGCCGGTCGATCCTGCTCCACGTACAGGGTGTTCCTCAGCTGTGGGACCCCTCATCGGTGTGAACAGTAATTATTCTTTCAACCCAGCAACGTCTGATCATAAATTAGCTACCTCAAAAAAAAAAAGATTCGTGGCTTCATAATTAGTTAAAGAACGCCACAAACGATCGGAGTTTCACCTTGTTAGGGTAGATGAATCCTCCCTTGATTTCAGGAGATAAAAATTACACGTTTCACAGTTAATTGGAGGACATGAATGGCCACTCGCCAGAGTAGATAAAATAATCCTCTCTCAATTAAAAGGGAGTAAAAGTTATGCTTCGATCCTTTGCAATTATTAATTACGGGACACCCAGACAAAGAGGAAGGAATCCTTCTATAGATTTATTAGTAGACTGTGGATCTTCTGCATCGATTGCAAGAGGTGGGGACCAGATACACATTAAATTCTTGATTTAATAATTTTAATTCGTCTCCTGTTTCAAATTTGACCTACCTTTCCTTTTTGTAAATGCATAAAATCCGAAATTGACTAGGATTCGTCGGAGAAGAGGGGTCATATGTTCTAACTTTCTCTAGCGACTCTCCTGGCCCGATTCATCCAGGGGAGCACTTTTCTCGAGGATTAGAGATTCGACGTGTTTACCCCGATGCAATCACGGTTCATGTGCTCGCGATACGCGTCCGTAGCATGCATGCACTCGCGGCGCACGACCACCTGTCCGTGGAAATGCCAAAGTGTCTCGCGTTACTCGTGTAACGCCTATTTATATTCAGCCCGCGTTTCTCAATGGGGAAAATCAACACGAAAACAGCGTATTCCGCGTGGCCAGCGTGGGCGAAAGTGCTTATTAATCCTTAGCACTTTGAACTATTGTTTACATTATCAAACTTCTTCGAATTTAATCAATTAAATGGGAAAAATGTTGGAACTGATAAACTGAAAGAATTTATACAAAATGAAAATATTCTAGGTCGAGAGAACTGTTTGGTTTTGCAATTAAAATAGTAGCTCCGAGTGTAGAGGGTTAATCCTCCTGGGGTGGATTAATCAAATATGCCGTGCGTGGAAACAATAAAACCGAACCCCTCTCGCGAGGATATTTCCCGGTCACGTAACCGGTCAACCCGAATCGGCCCGACCCGTTCCCCTTTTTTTTTATATTTTTTCCGCGTAAATGGACGCGTGCATCGCACAGGATGAGCTCGCGTCACCTGTGATTAACGCGAACCTGTGAAGCGCAGCGTTGGGACGCGAGACGCGACAGTTCAGGTTACCGCTGTTTCCAGAAACCTGATCGGCGTCGTTTCAACTCTACCGCATTCGCCGGTGTCTAATTGTCGTTAATAATTAGACAGCGGATCGTTATGCAAAATAAAACTGTCTGCTAATGATAATCGCCGCGGAGGCGACAGAATAATTAATGACGCACGCTCGAGGAAATTAGATGAGCGAACGGATACGTCAATTTATTCCCGAGATATTTCTCTTCGTTAGACACGTAAAAATCCGTAAGGATTTCTTCTTCGAATCGTTTTAATAAATGCAGTTAAAAATACTTCCCCTTTGCAACAAGAGAAAAGATGAATAATAATTGTAGAATTAAATTGCCATTTCATTCTAGCAACTCAAGGGGATGTAACATGAACCAGTAGTATCGTGGAAAATATTTTTCTCGGAATTTTCCCACACGTCGCCGCAAGGTAAGGAAAAAGGAAAAGCGATAGAATAAATGGTATCATTATTTATGTTTTCCGAGCAGCAAATGGGAAAATATTGGAAAAGGTAGCACAGAGCAGGTGTCGCCACCGTTGTGGTTCACTTTTATGAAATTCAGGGGGTTGTGATTGGAACCAGTAGCGTATTAAAAAAGATTTCTCCCCGGAATCTTTCGATATAGGCGAAGAGAGTAGGAAATGGGATTAGAGTAACATTACTTGCGTCTGAGAGCAACGAATCAAATTTTCAGAATGGAAGGCGGCAAAGAAAAAGTGTATTTCTTAGCAGCAGGGTGAGGTGAAGGTAGACGAGTGGGTGGATCTCCTTCCAGGAGCGTAAAAAGGTTACGACGTGAATACGAAGCTGTATCAGATGAAAAATTCTCGGTAATGCTGATGGGGTAGCCATCTTGGTGGCTGTTTAGCCAACTGGGACGACAGAAAGAGGGTAATTAGTATGAACAACAGTGTGTGGTGCTCGGGCGCTTTCATCCCTTTTCCGCGAGGAACTACACGGAACTATTAAATTATTCTTAACACTTCGAAACTTGGTAACAAATGGAATTCTTTTAATAGTTTCAGTAAATTAAATTCTTCGGATACCTATAGTGGAATTTTAGTTTAGTTTATTTTTTAATAGTGAAATAATTTGACCACCAACCGTAATACATAGTTTCCGGCGCTTCCGTGTGGAGAAGGTGTAAATAAGAAGTCCATTATCTTGTATAAAAATGGGTTTAATAAATAACAGCTAACAACGAAATAAATAAGGCTCGCAACACGTGATTGTATAGTACTCAACACTTTGTTCGAATCGCAATTTACCGTGAACGGTGCGATTCAATAATTGAAGGGTCGAAATGGCGAACGGCGGGGGCCGATGTTTAATTAAAGGAAAATCAGTTTTTCAATGATCCTGACAGCTCATTAAATTACTCTAGATATTCTCGGAACTCCGTATACTCTCTGTCTGTAAAAATGATTCGCGGCGCCGATTTTCCATCGTTCGCCGTTTAAACTTTTCATTTATCCGAACGAGCCCCACCTCGTTAGCCTGTGAACTGGGGCGGGCCGGCTCGTTGCTCCGTGAACAAATTAGTATAATTACGCCCACGAGATCTCGAGATCTTTGATCCAGATGCAAAGTTCGCCTGGCACATTCGTGCCCTGGTGCAACGTTCACGTACACACGATCGATCGGCTTCGAGCGAGCGTACCTTTTGCGTTCTGACAGCGATACTATTGCGAAATTCGAATAATCGTTCCGCCTCTCGATAAGGACGCGTTATTTAACCCTCTGCGCTCGCGGAATCTTCTATCACCTGCCAGAAACTCGTTTAAGTGAAAATCAGGTCCAATCCAAGCGCTGTTCCAAATTAGTTACTGTTACATTTAAACAAATTTTTCGTCTGCCTACTCTTTCGCCTACGAACGTTCGAGTTTCCGGCTAGATTAACAACGTTCCACTTTGCGGAACGTCTTAGGGGATCGAGCGCAAAGGGTTAAAGTCGAAAGTGTGCAGATCCCGTTTGCTCGATCCTCGATCGATCCCGAAGGAAATAAATTAGTGTTCCTTTGTACATTTATACAGGCGGCACAGAATCGTCAATGCCAGTGTAGTTCGGTTGGGAGAGGCTCAGTTCCCCAATCCCCTGGTCCCAGTGACACCTTGAAGCCAGGGCTTGAAGAAGGTGGTCCTCATGTAGACGCCAGGTAGATAAGGCGCAGCGCATTTAATTCCATGAGACACAGTGCCGACCAGGAACCATCGTCCGTCAGGTCGTTGCATGACCAGTGGACCACCGCTGTCACCCTGAAGAAACGATAAAATTGTACATCACCGTTTTACCGAGGAAAATCTAACGGGGACCTAATGTGCTTTCCCGCGGAGCGGAATGAATCGCGGAACCATGAACTTATGGTTGCCAGCGGGATCAATTCGATGATTTGAGGAATACCTCGCAAGAGTCCTTCTGTCCAGTGGCGTATCCTGCGCACAGGAAGCTGTCCAGGATCAGCTTCGAGTGTCCTGCCGTCTGGAACATCTCTTGGCAGACCGAGTTCTTTATGATCGGCACTTGGACCTCTTGCAGAGTCGACGGTACACCGCCGTCTACAATTAAACGTTTCCAGAATATGTGATTAGTTGTTATTAAGGGAGTAGTCTCGTTTCCAGGATTACACTCTCATTCCTACGATCAAAACGCACCACCCACTCCAGCAGCCAGTCAATAGAAAAGGATCCGACGTAATGCGCGACACGATACAGGAAATTAGAACTCGAAAACATCTCGAACCGTTCACAACTAGCTAGCACACTACCATTTTCAACCGAAACCTTAAGTTATTGAGGATGGAGGGTCCACTCACTGTATTTCAGTCGCCCCCAGCCAGTGACAGTGGCCATTCTCCCGGTAAAATCGATCCCGTCGTCCGGCATACAGATAGGAACGATGTGTTCATCGAACACTATCGGCGAGTCCAGTTCCAGAAGAGCCAAATCATTCTCGAAAGTCGTAGGATCGTAGCCTCGGTTGACGATCACACGTCGAACATTCCTCGTCGCGCTGCGTTTGTCTTCCAGCTCGCCGGAGAGATCGTATTCCCCGAAGACGGCTACCAGGGTTGCTAGGAATCTGTGCATGATCAATAAAAAAATGTAGATCTCCAGGGAGCCAGAGGAATCTGTGAAAAATGGATCAGAAGCTAGAATTTACCCTGGTTGACAGTGAGCGGCGGTCACCACGTATTTTTCCGTGATCAGGACGCCTCCGCACTTGTTCTTCGTGAACAGACCCAGCCAGGTAGCTTCACGGATCAGGACTTGCCAAGGCCATTTGCCGAAGTAGGCGCTTTTGCCTCCGACGATCTTACCTTCCCTCGCTAGAGGCCTTATTCCACATTCTGCGAAGAGATTAATTGAGAAGTGTAGTAGCTCTTTCATGAAGAATCCTAACTAGAATGAAGAGGGATAACTTTTGCTGAACTTACGGGACCGTAGATCGTTGCCAGCAGTCGTCTGCGCTGCAGTGGTCGTCTCAACAGCGATAGCAGGACTAGTTTCTTCCTCTTCAAGGACTATAGCCTCTGTGCTAGTAGCCACGGTGGTGGTAGGTCTTCTAGTCGGTCTGGTTCGTTTCGTCGTCACTTGAGGTTTCTTCGTGGTAGCGCTGGACACTGTGGTTGGTTTTGGCTTCAAAGTTGTCGGCTTTGAAGGACGAACTGGTTTCTCTGTCGCCAATGGTTTCGTCGAAGTTGGACGGCTGATGGGTCTCTTCGTGGTGGCTGGTCTCTTTGTTGTACTCGATAGAGGCTTGGTCGTCGAGGCTGGTCTCCTTATGGGCTTCTTCGTGGTGCTCGGTGGTCTCTTCGTGGGAGCGGCTGGGGTCACTGTTGTTGTGGCGTTCGCTCGATTGTATACGACATCTTTGAGGTCCTAAAAGACATGAAGATGTTAGGAAAAGATTCTTCTGATTCGAGCAGAAAAAATTCTCAAAGTAGAAACAACTTTCCGTACCTGGAAGTTGACCTGCAGACTCTGCACGATCTTGTTGACGAACGTGTCCACCTTGTTCGTCAGCACATCGTCCTCGATGAACGTAGGTGTAGGGATATCGTTCTCGCCGAGTATCTCGATCTCAGGAAAACGAGTATTATTAAAAGTCTCAACGATGGTCGGCTTCTCCTGCTGAGAAATAGGCGCGGAGATGTTCAAATTAGGGTTCCTGACCGGCGGGAAATTGATCAGGTCATCAGGAGCAGGGGTCTCATCCTCGCAAGGAGGAGGAGGTGTCGTGGCCTTGATCTTTATGGTCGTGGAGACACTGGTATCCTTCACGAAGACAGTGTTAACAGGCGTCGGCTCGTTCTCAGCGAAAACGAGCGGCGGCGTGGAATGTTTCAACGGGAAATTAGGCTTGTAAGACCAAGGTGCCAAAGTAGTGAAGATTGTAGGCCTTCTGGTGGGTACTTTGACAGAGGTCTGTGTCTCTTCAGCAACGACAGGCTCTGTACTATAATTATTACTAACTGTAGGCTTCGAAGTAGTGCCATCCTTCAGCTTCACGCTGAAGATGCTCGTGGAAACAACATTGTTGGTCGCAATATTCTCAATCACTGTGCTGATATTGTGAGTGATGGTTGTGGAGACACTGGGCTTCTTCGTGGTCAAAGGACCGGGTCTCAGGTAGCCAGCGGTGGGCTTAGCGGTTTCAGGTTTCTTCGTGATCAACTTCGTGGTCTCTGTTGACAATTCCGTTCCGAAAGGTCCTAGAACGATGACTGTGGGAGCTGGAGGATTCGCAGTGGAGTTTCGAGTGTAGCCGTAATTGCTGGCCTGCGTCGACGGCCTTGACGAATGACTATAAGTCGTCGGGTAAGTAGAGTAAGTCATCTCATAGGGAAAGGTCTGAGTGTTGAATGGCGCAGGCGTGGACGCTTTCGTGGTGGAGATCTTGATGAGAGAAGGCTTGGAAGGCTTGGAAGGCTCGTCGATGCTGACCCACTGTCCGGTGGGCACGTGAGGCGTTTGTATAGTGGTCCCAGAGCCGGGTCTCGTGTTATTCAGAATGGAAATTATGTGATTGATCGACTGCTCCGCTTTGTCCACTGTATCATCCTTCTTGTTACCCGATGGCGTGTCATAGGTGATAGTGGGCACTCTAATTAGATCATCATCCTTCTCGCTGCTCGAGGTACTCATCGGCGTGGTGGTCCTCTCGTCCCCAGTCCCGGTAGCTTCAACATCCTTCGTCGACACTCTTTCTTGAACGGTGCTAGCCTTCTCGAAGACGTTCGTCTCGGGTATTGCTTCGGTAGCAGTGGATTGTTGATCACTATACGTGGTAGCACTCGGTGCCTTGGTCATAGAAGGCGTGCCGAACTTCTGATCGAAGCTAGAGGACGAAAAGTGATCAGGGAACTTGATCCAAGGAGTCCCAGAGTTGCTCTGATAAGTTGATCCATGGTAAGAAGGTTTCTTCTTCGTGGTAACTGGCAAAGGTTCCGTCACTTTGGGTCTCTGGGTAGATTCGGAGACCCTTCTGGACTCGGTGCTGGACTCGGTACTGGGTTTGAATAGCTCGTCAGGATTGTACGTCTCGTTCAAAGTAGTTCCATTCTCGTTCAAGAGTATCGTGTCCGCGGAAGTGTGATTGTTCTGACCCAATCCCTGAGAGAACAGAGCTGGTAGTTGATCGACCGGGTCAGCGATCTGGAAGATCTGATCAGGACTCAATAAAGTGGTCACAGGATTCGAGTTCGAGTCTTGCTGGATGTTATTCTTGTCCGAGTGAGTGAGGAGTCCAGGCAGAGACAGCTCGTTTAGGATGTTCTGTTGTCCTAACAGACTTCCGAAGTTCTGTTCCAGGTTGCTGAAGTCTGGATGAGTGGGTATCTGGGGTCTCTCACCATTGTGGATGCTGTCCATGATGTATGCGCCGCTGGACGGCCTGATAGTCGTCGGAGGCGGTTTGAACGTGGAGATCTTGGTGTAGGGAGTCTCCTCGTTGCTTAGCTGATTCCCAGGGGTCTCGGTGTTCTCAGTGCTATCCTGGAACGCCGTAATTCCCAATGGTGTTCCATCAGGGTTCAAGAGAATCGGTACATCTGGCACATGGTCGATCTCGTGCAGGCCGAACGAGTCTGGCCAAGTGGCGCCGAGTTTGTCCAAGTTGCCGAGAGCAGAATTCTTCGGGGGCAGTTGACAACAGGCTCCGAACAGGAACCCGTCCATGCAGGCGCCCACAACCTGCCCGTTCCGTTGCGTACACTCGTAATTGAACATGCATATCGCTGGCTCGGTGGACTTGACTCGGGACGGGACCGCCGGCTGACAAACCTTCGGCAGTATCCTGTAACCGCCGAACAATCTTCTACCTGCGAACCAGAGCGATTCCTCGTTTGATCTTGTGTGCGTATGAATAGTAATTTATGGGCCGATAGCTACGCGGCCCGTAATAAATGCACCGTGGCATGCTAATGTTTTTAATACGGAAAGAAACGAACAGGAGCGTGAAGATAAACTGATGCAGCCGCTATGGGCATGACAGTAGAAAGTCCGCCTTCGGGGATCTCTAACCGACATACTGCTCCGCTGGGAGTTCGAGGTATAATAATAATAGCCACCGGTTGTTTGTTCGACTGTAACTCTTTGACACAAAGGCGGATAATTAACGCGCGATGAGAAGAGCATGCGTGCACAACTTCGGCCTGAGGCTGGGAAAAGTCTATTCTTGGAAATGCATGTTTACAATATAATTCATAGAAATTCGTCATTCGAATTCAACGATTTACCGCAGAACGCGGTGTTCGAGAGCCAGGAGAATTGCGTTAATCACGCTGAACAATGCCGTTGTCGAGGTCAGCGGCAATTAGTTGCGTGCAACGGTCCGGAGACCGGGCTGAAAACGAAACGGGGGGTCCGGGGTCCGTTCGAGGCGCTTCACGGCGGAATCGGGGCCGCTCGGCCCGAATTCCGAGTTCGGCCCGCGGCGGTAATCGGTTGTTCAACTTCCGGTCGCTGGATTAGCAAAAATCTCGGCGTGTACGAAAACCAGAAAATTAGAGGAGAGTCGCGAAAAGTAATCGGAGTAAACCGATATTTTCGCGTTCAGGTTCGAGCTTGAGCGTATTTAGGTTTTTGCCGAGTATTCACCGTGATCGGTTCTGGTTAGGTGACCGAGGCATAGGCGAGCAAGCATGTAGGCTCTGCACGTGCTTCCTTATATGCCTGCATACTACCGATACAATGACCTACTCCGTGCATCGTTCGCAGTGCTTGACACACGGCCACTTGCAGCGTTCCACATAATTTTTTCCCCATTTTTATTTCCACCTCCCGCGATGATTATTTTTCGCGAGAAACAGAGAGAGACTTCTCTACCTCCGATCGAACCAGAGGAACCGGAGCTATCCCGTGATCGGAAATTGCGAGAGTTACCCGGCGAGCGCCGAAACGAACGAGACTTCTTTAAAGAGCATTCGCAATTAAGCGATCAAATCGCTCGGCAATTAAATGGATTCGGCCAGCTGATCCGTTATCTCGGTTACAGCTCGAGATACGAAGTAGCGCAACAGCCAGACGCAACTCGGAATTTTTCATGAGACAACGCTGACCTGACTGCGGAACCGTTCCTGGGTCAGACTTCATCGTTTTCTTTTTCTCGGTACCGCGAGAATGATTTTCATTCCCCTAGAAAAATTCTCAGTCTGATAATTATTTAGCTGAGCGAGATCTTTGATAAATTCGACAAAATATTCTTAACAGGTTCAAGGATGGTTGAGCGATTGCAATATCCTCGGTCATCGTGTCTACATTTATTCTAACTCGAAACTAAAACATTTCTTCCGACCTAGAATATTTCCATTCCCCATGATTTTTGAAATTTTCCGGATATGAAATTGGTATAATACCCCACACAATACCTAAATGTTTAGTACATAATTGATTAGATACCGATATATTTAACGATGTAAACAATATTTTGAATAATGGTACATATTTTCAGTGGCTCCTCTCTCGGAGTTACCATTCGAGTTCGAAGTGTTAAAATGCACGATCATTTTCAATCTGTTAGCGACGCTCGCAACAACTCGATAAAAATGTTTGCCCGCGTTTCCCGGGTTTACGAGAGACGCGTGCTCTCGAGAAAATGTAATCAACGTTTCCAATTATCAGGCTTGGGCGTGTGGGCACAGATAGGGAGGGGTCCAGGGACGAGCGTTGTCGTATCGATTACGAGACGAGTCCGAGTAAGTAGACTCGCTACCCGCGAGTACGATAATAATTCATTTTTCTAGCCCCAATGCAACGAAAAGCGTCGCTGAATCCTGAACTTGCTGTGGGGTTCATTAAAAGTTTCGCCCCTGTATCCAGCAGCTCGTTAAATTCCAACGTTGACGGGAAATGCGTCAGTTAGTTGTGTTCTCGTGGATTTTCTAATCTCATCGCGCGACCGGTGTTCACGAACTTTCGGCTAACTTTTTCGCTTACGCTAGCGGCGACGTGTCGTTATTTGTATTAGATTAGGGTCACTGACCACCGATGTACGATCACTGACCCCCAATTGCGACAGATTTCGAAATAGACCTCGATGTACAATTTATTGCAAGTCATTGCGATCTGCGCCAGAGTTCCGACTGTATTCATTTTAGTAAAATTCTAATTAGCGTTCGTCCCATCAGCACAATGAATCTCCACAGACGCCTCGAACAGTAGCTCACGCGATAAACCGCTGAAAAATTCATAATTTCGAGAAAGTAGTTCTTAGTTCGAAAAGTATATAACTCCTAAGAGCTATTCCAGAAATTAGCATAACGATATGCATAAAACCGTCTGGTAACGTGCAACGTGATTAGCAGATTGCATATCTTCCTACTTCTTACAAGCACACAACGAATCGTAACCAAACAGAATAATACTTTTATTTGAGTTTCACAAGACTCGCGTTTCTTCTGTTACATTTTCTTTTAGAAAATAATTGCATTGTTCTTCTGCGAATCCATCCGAGAAATATCTAATTTACAAACGCGACCGATCCAGATGCAAGGTAATAAAACCAGTCCCAGTTGTTCGTGGAAATCGAAGGAAATGTCGTGGGTCAAGGAAAACGTCCCGTTTCCCGCGGAAAATCTTTCGCTCGCGTCTCCATCGGCTGGAAGGATTGTTTGCGGTGTAATTACGCGTGTCAACACCGCTGGGACGTTGTTCCCACGTGCGTGCCAGGAGACTCAATGTTCCCAGTGTCTCGTGGCGTCGGTGGTTCGTCGGATTATCCGCGGGCTCGGGTTCCATCGTTGAATGGAACCGACGTTTCGCGTGTACACACCGCGATTGACTTTTTCAGGACCGCGCGAACCCGACACTGACACCGAATTCCACTTACATCTCACTTCCTTTCGAAAGTCGTGAATTCCATCGAACTGAGCCGAGCTCGCGGAGCCTGGCTCCCAGCCCCTCAGACCCGTCCCCAATGCGCGACAGAAATTTCAGAAATTCCCTCGCGGCTGACACACATTCGATTCCCACTGAATTTGAAGGAACACGCACTGCGAAGCTTCGTACACAGCAGCGTGTCCATGTACAGTAAGGAGCATAAGAAACATTGCAATTTTTCATTTACAATAATTAATCAATTAACCAATTTCAATGAAATTCTCAGAACGTATATAATTGTTCTTTTATTGAAGCTTACCCAGGCCTCTAAATGGGGTCTCCACAGCTGGACGCAATTTATTGCATATTACATTATGTTACAGAATATAGTTTGAACGACATTATTGTTTAGCATATCTGGTTATATGTATACACGGGTTGCGTTCTTTCAAGAAAGTAAAAATACGCAAGCACGCCCGAATGTTGGGTCTGGCAAAGAACATATCGGCCCTAAGGGGCAGAAGGAACCCCATCCTGCGTAAATCATCTGTTACTCTAGTTCTTATGTGCGCCGAATACACATTAATTACAAAATACATCTTTTCAATCTTCGCAAGGCGTTCACTGGTGCAGAAACATGCAGTAACGATGCAAATGGGTTAATGATCCCAAAAGAATCCGAGATCACCCCGTTGACCGACGTTTCTAGGCGTGGGTCACTTTCACGGTTTCGTTTCTCCAGCCGATTCACTGGCGAGGAAAGATGCTTCCGGATCAACAGTCTCGTAATTACAGTCGACGATGCGTATCTTTCATCGAGACTCGTTCTCGGTATGCGAGATACGAATCTTCCCTTTTCGGTTCTATTTTATGTGGCCAATAAGAGAGAACACACGGGCGGTTCAAACCGGATCGAGGAATCGCAAATTTTTTTATGGAAATACGGAAGCTGGAAGTTATCCGCGCGTGGTCATGGACGTCGTGGTTCATTTTTATAACCAATATTGAGGTTATTCGCTGGGGAAACGAGTAAACTCCTGTTCCTCTTGTTCGAAAATATCCTTCGATCATCTCGAGAGCTCGAGGAAATTGGAAACTTCAATCGGAATTTGCGTCTTAACTCTTTAGACTCGAAGCAATCTTAATTTTTACTCCATATAATCTTTTCTACACTGTTTACATGAAATTGAACCATGTTTCTCGTACATTTGAATTTTCAGCAATTTCTAGAATACAGAAGAATTTAATCGTTCAAAATCTGTTTCAGATCATTTTGAGGGTTAATTGTACCAGTTCGAGGTCTGCGCTTGTTAGCAATGTTAACAGCAGGAAAGTGGAAGTTTACGAACCGTTTAACTTCGAATCCAGGTTTTCACTATTTTCGCTTTAGCCCGTGAACCAGAGGAGGCCAGTGAACTCGACGATCACATCGTACACATCGAAGCAACAAGACGGAAAGGTACTTTTAAAAATATTACAATTGGACAATGATGGTTGATTTAGCGCTAAGAATCTCTTGGTTCGTCTGAAAATTCTCGCTTTCGTCGCGCGTGAATTGCGCGATAATTACGTTCGCGGAGATAAGTCGTCCCGAACGGTGAACCGCTAATTCTTAATTGTCCAGCTCGATTAGAGACTTTACGATCAAGCCGTGTTATCGGTGGAGGTTCGTTACGCAACGTGATTGTTACCTGCAGCCTGGGCGACGTAAGAGTGCGAAATGACGGACGTCGAAGAAAGGATGACGATGAGTAATTGGACACTCTTCCCGACAGCCATCTGCAACCGAGCAAAAAAATCAAACACACAGAAACGAGATTATTGTTGGTCGGTTGGCGAAGTCAATTTGTTGGTTAGAGTGAGAGAGAGAGAGAGAGAGAGAGAGAGAAGAAAACCCCCCCTCGGGGAGTAATTAGCCTACATTTTGCCGAGCCGATTCGAAGCGAACAGAAGCTGGGGAACGAGCTTCTACCGACGACGTTACTTTTAAACGAATGGTCTTCTCCGGCTGGAGAATGCCGAGTACATTAATCGTCCTTTCACAAATCTACTCATATTATATGCGCCATGTTCGGTAACGGTACAGGAATATCTCGAGCCTGCGCCACGGGGATTCAATTACAATTTAATTCTTCGAACCTGCACAGAAAAATCCATCATCGATTGTACCGGTCGCTAAACTCCCGAGTCTCTGCGAGCACAGCGATTCTTTCTCGTTTCTTCTCACTTGGCACCTCGCTTTCAAATATTAGTAAGCGAAATAACAGTAAAATGTGAGCATAGAATTGAGCCGCTCTGAATTTGGTAGGCATTGATCGTTAGTGAATTCTAGTAGGATGCATCGCTGAAGATAATTAAGGCAAGCAACTGACATTTTAATAATTGGCAGGATAATCAGTAGTAAAGTAATAAAAATCAACGTGCACAAATCAATTTTTCAATGTTCATTTTACACAACTAAAGTTATTATAGCAAGTATGTATTAACATTCTGGTTGGTTCATTTTCAATTTACCTATTCTATTTACTGTATTTAATATATAAATATATATACTTTATTGCAGGTGCAATTTTTTCCTTTGAAAAAGGTTTAAAACTGAACCGAAACGTTAGGAAAGAAAAAAGGTTTATTGCAAAATTGATAGATTTAATAAGTGATCGAAACAGTTGGGCCGAAAACATCATTATATTGAATGTTCAATATTTACGATCGATAATCGGGATTATTATTTTAAAATGTTTTGCATTGATTGTGGGAAGCAGGATTAACATAAAAATTAATTTCATCCCTCAACGATTTTGTTACATCAAAAGCAATGTTACAACATTCTCGAATTTTTAAAGTCTTTTACCGTTTTACGTTTCACCCAACCAATTTCTTCATAAATGCATAAAGATCCGCTGTCTAATATTAAGCATTGGGATCAGGATCGTAGAAGTCGATGCCTTCTCCTCGATAATGTGGGCATACAATAGAGCTGCTTGGACTTTGGCAGACATTGATCTCTAGTTAATTCTGGCAAGGTGGATTGCTAAAGAGAATTAAGGTAACTGAGAAATTTTAATAATCGGCACGATAATCAGCACAGTTTAAAATCGAGAGGAGCGTACAAGAGGGATCGTAGAAGTCGATGCCTTCTCCTCGATAATCTCGCGATACCTGTCGAGATTCACGCGCACGTGTGTTCCTCGGAGGTGAGCAGAGGCGGCGCGGTGTCCCTACGCGCTCCGAAATCCCGTTACCGAGTAAGTCCAGAGAGGCGTTCCACGGAACCGCTGGCTCCGTGTGATGCTAAACCGAAGAGGAACGAAGTGAAAAGATCTCTCGGAGGGAACGCGAGGGGCCGTGAGAAAGACGAAGAGAGCGAGAGGCTGATCAGCGTTGCTTCGCGAAGACACCGGTAACCCAGTTACCAATTCCCCCGTCGCCGTTCATTCTATTCTTCCTCGTTCCTCTGACCTTCTTAGGAATGAGCTGCTCGAATCTGCTACCGGCCGATCGGTTCCTTCGTCCGACTATAATCAGTTCCTCGAGATAACTATTCATTGCGGCCTCTCATTTCTCAGCATTCAGAGTTTAATCCTCTAACAATGGGATTATCCATTTTCGAAGGCAGGAATCTTTCTAGGAGCCAAACTCCAGCCCATTTTCCAAATTAACCGAATCTAGATCATTCTAGAACTCCGTAAAATTCTCTGCGGAGCCAAACCCTCGGAATTTGTTTAACGCTCGGAAAGTATCAAAGAGACTGAAACTATTATCTACAGTTCGCTAAACGTTTCACACTTTTTCGAGCGCACGAAAGCAATCGGTTCCCCCGGCATTCGCGGCCAGGAGTCCGTGAGCCAAGACAGGTGTACCGTTACTATCAATTATCAATTCCACGTGACGTTCGTTATCCATTTTTCCGATTCCTAGTAAAACCCTATTACGCGCACGCAACGGGCGACAACGTCACGCGCGTTGCCCCGCGACAGTCCATTGGAGCAGTAAAAATCGAATTTGCTATAGGATAGAGTTACCCCCCATTGACCGTTTTATACATACATTATTTCCACCAGTAATAATGACGGATTATTACAATACACGCGGGGGAGGCTGCGCGGTAAGATGAAGAGGGAACGAGCAGGATACCGTTACTCCGTTTCATAACATTCTCGATTGAAACCGTTTCCCGATACCTCGTTTCACAGCCAGCGCAATCTCGAAAGCAATTTTGTCAGGAGTCATTAAACAAATTATTTCCGTTGAAAATTCTGTGAAAATTCCACCGTCGAATATCCGAGGGAATAAATCACAACATTTCTGAACGCAGAGGCGTTGTGTGTCGTACGTTTCAGAAACATTAAGGACAAACACGTGCCACATAGGGGTGCATTTTTAAAACCGGTACTCGGAAAAATTATTTCAAGCAGAAAAACTGCATTATTCAGCATTTCAACTGCAGCTCCACAGACCAGCACCGAGAAAGTATTTCTTTTGACGGTAAAGCTCGATAAAAATGTGCAAAGTCGTCCCGGTTCGACAGAATGAATCGTAGGCGTGCGATCGTGGGAGTGTTTCGCGTTGACAGCGCGACAATCGTCGTTCGCTTTCATTCGGTCGTTTATTCGCGCGCGATACGGGCCGCACACGCGCGAATACAAGGAAGTCACTTTCCTTTGGACTGTGTTCCGTGTCTGTTTCTCTCTTCTCGCTTCCTCGTGGCGTGGCGTTCGGTTTCAAGTAGTTTCGATCGCGACAAAAACCGAGCAACGGCTGAAGACGAGCGTAATTATCGCAAACGGTCTGCTCGTTCCTGCAGAAACGATTGCAGTTGCACGGAGGAAGTCACGGCATACAATGTAATAGCTCTAATGAGGCGACCGTTTGCTACTGTTCCATCGTGAAGCAAATTCTGACGCGATCCCCGTCATCCACAGGGAATACCTTGACCTTTTCCATCCCCAGCTCCTCGAGCAATGATTTTCCGGTGCAGCTTCGCGGATTGTTCGAGGACAAAGCATTCAAATCGATAGAATAATTTTTAACCTTCGTGTCGGTAGAGAAATAATTTATATTCGTTAACGTTTCACTTGAATGCCTCACGTGTAGATCGATTCATAATTGTCTGAGAAATCACAATAAATTTTTACTGGACAACAGAAATGTTAGAAAAGATTGCAATCTCTTCCATTTGGGTGCTGAGAATCTGATAAATGCGTTTCATTTTCTCGAGACCGCACGGAGGATGCCAGGGCAAATTTGAATATGAAAACCGTAGGAACGAAGCTTTCGCGTTTAACTGACCGACATTTTTCCCGCATCTCAGGAGAAAACAGACCCGCGTTTGTTTATCCCCCTTCCGATTCCTCCGTCGGATTTTACGGGTGTACAAGCGGCGAAACGCGTTCCCGCGGATAAATCTAAAAGGTAAAACGGGTTCCGCGTATGAAAGCACGGATAAAGCGAAACACTCCGGTAATAAATTGAAACTGAAGCTCGATGCGCCGGAGGTTTTCAGCGTCGATGTGTGTATGCGAGATCGTGTGCCGCGGACATCGAGTATCCGTTATATTCCACCGCGAATTTTACGTGTTTCCTCGAAAACCGTTCGCGGGATGTGTCGGCAGTTAAATGCCGCGGATAACCGAGGGTTTGTGCACGAACGGTGCTTCTTGCTGCACATAATTCCGAAACTTACTGGGAAACTCGTGATTCTGCCGTCACGACGAATTCCCTAAACATTTAGTTTCATTGCTGGGAAACAGGGAGCCTCAGTGAGAGTCTTCGCGATTGTCTTTTTCTAAGAAATTCTCAATTTCCATTCTACGGTGCTTGAAACTAGCGATCCTGCCGCCATGACGATTTCCCTGAAAATTGAATTTCATTGCTGGGAAACAGAGAACCTCAGTCTTTCCGTTAAAAATGTTCAATTTCCATTCTACAAGATATTTTCTGACTGTTACGCGTACTTAGAACACTATATCAATCTCTTAAAAATAACTTTGAATGATATTGACGCAATTTTTAGTGGCGCCTCAGACTTTCAATTCGACGGGTTAAGACCCAAATGAATAGTGCACGTGATCGTCCGCGTCCCGGAGGAAAGTATAGTTGTCGCAGCGGAATAAAACGGAATAGCTCCGGACGAGACGTAATCGAACGACCTCTTTTATGGAGCACGGTGGTTTACTGTCGCGTTGTTGTCAGAGCGACTGTGTTATGGCGTTGCTCCACTCTCGAGTCGGTCTATCATAGAAGTAGAAAGGAATCCCTGATATTCGAGCGTTTGTAAAGAGGACACCGAGTATACAAGGCAAGGCAAGGGCCCGGACACGGACACGGTCATGATCACGATCCTCTCGATCCTCCCGGCGTGGATCGCCGGCGAAAGAGTCAAAGAGTATATACACACACGGTGCTGAGAGTGCCTCGAAAATTCTTCCGCGTTCATTGGCCGTCAGCAGGTGAGGAAGGGCTGGGGAGGGGCTTGTACAGGTGCGTGAAAACACACCGGCGTGTGCATAGGAATCCGAGTGTGCACACGCGAGCCTCGGAGAAAGCTCGCAGAGGCCTCGTCTGAGAGGCTCTTCGTTATTGGATCTGGGTGACCCGATTGGCTTGGCCTCAACCGAGAGACGGTTCACCTCGTCATCGTCGTCGTCGTCGTCGTCGTTGTCGTTATCGTCACACCGTTGTTCTTCTCCCCAATTTATATCCGACGTCTCATTGCCCAGACCGCCGGCTAACCATCGACGTTTCCTTTTGCAATCTGTCGC
This sequence comes from Lasioglossum malachurum, assembly GCA_028455605.1. Taxonomy (NCBI): domain Eukaryota; kingdom Metazoa; phylum Arthropoda; class Insecta; order Hymenoptera; family Halictidae; genus Lasioglossum; species Lasioglossum malachurum. The sequence continues at coordinate 23,861,093 of CM052319.1, forward strand.
GGTCGAAGAGAAATCTCGCTTCAATCAGGACTTTGGAACTGTTCCATTCGATTCAATCTTCATCCTAGGTGTTCCGGAGACGCGGAGATCGTCTTCGACATCCTCCGTTAGGCTACACAATTTATTTTTTCAGTTAAGTCAGCCTGGAGTCATCGAGAGCTCTTCAACTCGCGATCAGAGGATGAGGTGTGTTGTTCTATCGCTTCAGAGCAGGCGTTAGGGTTCTTGCGCGAGCGTAGACTTCCTTCGGATCTTTATGCAATTATGGCTTTTAGAAATTAAAAAAAAAAAATGCTAGGTTATAAAACACGACAGAATTGATTTGAATTTATTTCAGATCTACGAAAGCTAGTGCCACGGAAAATAAGATTTTATTTGATTCGAGTTTCTTAAAATTCGACTACAAATATTGCTACTACAAATATTCATTAGCGATCCCATTCTCGTCCTAATAATGGTATCGAGTTGTAAACAATATAATATTGATCAGACAACAACAATATTCTCGTGATCAGACTGCGGATCTTTGAGCATTTGTGAAGAAATCGATTGAGTGTAATATAAAACAGTAAAAGATTTCAAAAATTCAAGAATGTTGTATTGCTGAATAAATGCATGAAATCCACAGTCCCACGAGCCTCGATCCTTGGAGGATCCCGAGGCGACCGGATCGAGTTCTTTCACGGTTGACCGATATTTTTCCGTTGACTCATTCGGCGGGTCGATCGAGACCCGTTTCCGTGAACGAAATCGCGTGGAAAAGTAAGCCGCGCGAGGGTTCGTGCAACAGAACTAACAGAAGCTTCTCCGATGCCGACGCCGCGCCGGACGCTTTCACTTGGACGGTCAGCGATCCGCTTTAAACTCGAGCGATCGGTTTTGCACGATCGGTCTCGGTGTTCGACTCGAATGACTCGCGCCTATCCTCTGCTGGCAGCGAGCGGAGTCGCGGAAAGTGATAGTCGAGCGTGCCGGCCCGAAACCGGTGAAAAAGAGAATCTGCCCTCTTCCACGTTGAACCTCGTCAAGAATTTTTCTCGTAAATCGAATCTGCGAAGAGTAAATTGTAACGAAAACTCACTTCATCAACCTCACATGCTACTCAACGTGTTTGACCTAAATAGGTGGATAAAACCGCCCAGGGGAATGTAAATGAGCTATAGAATTTTAACGAGTTCTGAAGGGATAGCACTTCCTCCGGACAATTGTTGCGCGGCGAAACGGACGTGGGACATCTTTAGGTGGAACCTGAAAGGGACAGTGCGACGTCCGCATTTTAAACAGCCTCGAAAAGTAGAGCCCGGATCTGGGGCAACGAGAGCAACATGCCGGAACGTTCGGCCACGCTGACAGAAGTCGATCATTAGAAAATCGTGCCTCAACCGCGCGACGATAATCGCAGGAGAAACTAATCGCCGATAAATTACCGCTCCACGCGACTCCACCGTAAACCGATATTCGCTCTATTTTCTCGATAGGCTCTCTCGCCGACTTTTTTCCAAACATTTTTCTTTCGGAGGAATGTCTTCTACGATGTAACATCCGCGAGGCGTTATTACTCATTGGTTAGATGTTTGATCGGCGGACGGTCTTCTAGTTCCTCTCTTTTCGACTCGAGATTACAAGGTAGTTTTCGCGGGGCAGGCTGAAATAGAGCGACAGAACGAGTCGCGAGCAAGCGTTAAACGCACAAATCAACCGGCACGATTGGAAAGAGTGACACGAGCCGTGTGCGCGCTGACAACCGTTACCAACTTACCACTACCCGGTACCGTGGCATACCTAACTCAGCTGCACACACAAGGCCAACCTGTGCAGGTGTAACCGAGTGTCGGACGTTCCTCGGGGTCACTACGGGAAATCTTATTCGCCGCTTCTTCTCCCGTATTATTGATCCCGACTTCGCATTTATTTATTAAAACAGTTCCACTGGAAACACGTTTTTTCTAACCAGAATTCAATTCCCGAGGTTTCGTATCTCGAACTAACTTTTCTGCGGATGCAGTCCTCAATTTTTGTAGACGCAGTTTGTTGATTTCGAGCTTCAAAGTGTCTCAAATCCATGTCCTAAATGTTAATCGTATACCACTTTCATGATTATGAGCACATGTACAGTAAGGATCATAACTGATCACTAGACTGCGGATTTTATGCACTTATGACAAAAAGGGGTACGTACAATTAAAGGCAGTGGACATATTTGAAAAAATTTAACGCCACCAGTATATTAGTTTCATCTTAATAAGATAATTAAACGAAGAAAGTAATTTTTATTTGGCTCCTGCGTCTTGCAATAATTGCAATCATTGCAAACATTTTCTATTTTCTACTGATCACACACATTTTAGATCAGAATAACTTTTTTTTTCAATGGACCAAACGACTTCAATTTCTCTGTAAGGCTAGAAGAATTAGTTTAGTAAATTACGTCTAAAAAATATGTTGAAAAAATGCATTTGGTCGGAATTGTGAAAAACTATCGCAAATAACATGATCTGAAATAACTGGAAGACTCATTCTTTTTAAATTTTCACTTGGACCACTTTAATAATTACGGGCACATATTCCGACAGAGAATGATGAAAAGGAGAAGGGCCAGTTTAGGTTGAAAATCGTGTGACTAACAGGTTAAGCCGATTAACCTACTGATCGTCGGACCGGCCGGGCCGTGAACAGGGTCGAGGACAGACGTCCCACCGTAGACATGAGTGAATTTCGTCTCGTTTAGGTACGATTCGAGGTTCATTAAGCCGCGGCACTTTCTAGGATAACGGAATCCCGGTGCGCTCTTTATCCGTGGGATATATCGAGGGTTACGTTTCGATAGGATCGAGGTTAATGTAGCCGCTTGCGTCACCGATCCGCGTCAAAAGTATTATCGTCGAGCATTACCCGGTGAAACCTGGTCGCGGCTAAACCGGAACGAGCATCAATCCAGTCGCACGAATTCAATCTGAATCTGTACAACAATGCATTGACTATCCTCAGGTACTCTCATTAGTAGACAAGGAGAACGTGTTCGTCCAAACAAAGGTAATTATTGAAATTCCATTCAACCCTTCCACGTGCGAGCAGGTGCTATTAACTCCGAATCGAGGGACTGCCGGTCTAATGATCCGTGTAAGTGCCGCGAGAAAATTGTAACAGCGCATGCGAGCACCATACCATATCCCACCCTCGGCCAATCTTTTTTAATGATAATGCTGTAGAACAACGTTTTCTAACAGCGTTCTCTGTCCGCTAATCTGCTAACCGGGTAATTCCTCGAGCGTGAACGTTAATTCAATTAAAGACGAATAAAAATGTCTACCGTTGACGTGACCCGTAATGCTGGCAAACACGATCCAATTTACACCGCCGATATTACTATGGAATCAGATTAAGCAATTTCCCGGCGAATAAATAAGTGGATTAATAATAATCCGCGGACAGAAAGAAATCAGATCTAACTATATGCCTATCCTGCAACGGAGTCTCTAGAGAATATGATATTTCCCCGACTTTAACAAACTTCCACTCTGTACGAAATTTTTATAAACTTTTGCAATTGCTGGACTGAAATAACAAATTCTGGTCGGGGCGAGAAAAATCGAAGTTTAAATTGCTTTATGGCTAGAATAAAGTTACTAAAAAATGTTCCGTAACTTCTCACAGTGGAGAGCCATTCTAAGGGAGTCCGAAGGGTCAAAGGGCGCGTGTTGTGGGTTGTGAAGATCTTTTTGGAACAACGAATAATATATGTCTTTCGCTTCGTTCAGTGGAGAGCCAAGATTCTGAGGGAATTTTTGAAGACGTAAGGGAGTTGGAAGGGCAAGTGTTGAGTGCAATCCTTTTGGACGAACGTGAGATGAAAAAAATGTCCGGTGAAAGAGCGTCGAGAAAAGGGAAGAAGGATGCGTCGAGGCAGCGGAGCATGCCAAATGATCTTCTATGTATATCGCCTCGTTTGCTACGGGCCAAAGTCGGAAAGAGCCCCAGCTTTCTCCAGGCTCCACGGTCAGATTACCTTCCGTACGATCGCGCTGATTCCTGATCACGTCCTGGTTCCGATAAACGATCCTTAGACACAGAGACTGACCGATTTCCTCCTTGTCGCCGAAACTTTCTACATTAACCCTTACGTCAACGTCTACGATCTTCCGCGGCGGTCAGTACCACCGTAATCATCAAACTTCATAGTACAAGTGCACATTTTGCACGATTCATCGGACGGTCTGATCAATTGATCTATAATTCATTCCATTTTCAATCTTTATAGACCTTTGCTGATCCAAAACAAATAACAATTCTGTCGAATTTTATATGCTAGCATTTTTAAGAACAATTTCCTTCCTTTCATAATTTTAGTGGGTTGCTATTCAATTTTTTCAATTTCTACACTCAAGAACTATGTGAAATTGCAGCTCCTCGATATTTGTCACAAACGTACGAGGACGTGGACATTTCTTCAGAACGTTTTCCTTACTTTAATAATTTTAGTGGATCAAAATCGATACTATTCAATTCATTCAATTTTTACACTGTGTCAAATCGCAGCTACTCAGTTTGTCATAAATAGGCAACATAGGCAGAATTTTCAAGACGGATTAGAAGTAGGCTACACGAGGATTGAAACATAAGAGTTACCAATTTTGTGGAACCGTCCGCGAACTATTCCAACCGGGGAGTCCTTTTTTTCGCGATGACATGGCCGACACCGGACCATTCTCGGCCATTGGAACCGAATGGGTTAACAGTATATTCAAGAACCAGGGGACATAGTTGGAAATGGCCTTCGCGACGACCCGTGCATACTAATGCACGGTAATTTTAGCAAGAGCCGTTCAAGAGACCCGGGACACGTTCCTGTTCCGCGATTTACCGGCTTCGTTTAATTGAACCGGGGTAATTAACCCTTTCAGGCTACACATTCGTCGCTTTTCTCTTATTTGCGTTACCTGACACGCGATCGCGATACTAATGTCCCCAACACCTTATTAACTCTTTGCACTCGGAGCTGTTTGAACTCGCAAATATTCTAGGTCAAAATAAAAATTTGGTTTTAGAGTTGTAATTGATACAATTTCCACGTACGAAAACGTTCAGTAATGAAGTGTAACAAATATTTAATAATGAAAATTTCTGGGGGTTTTGATTAAATTATTATAAAGAAAGATTGGATGGAGCCAGACCAACAAAGAAACATGTATGTACCACCAAAAATCCTCGAATTCTCCTTTTCGAGTCGAATCGACCGGCTCGCGCATCGAACGAGGCATTACAGAGAGATTTACCGATCGTAGTTAGATAAATCGAAAATCTACGGACTCACCGTACAACGTATTAACCCTGACACGTCCGTCGATCCTTCAGGGTCGTCTCATACCGCCTTAAATCCTCGAGAGAAGCCTCCGGTCACGCGCACTGTCTCTCGCGAGTTCACACGTCTGCAAGTTCCCCTGAGCGAGTCGCACTTCTTCACTGAACTTCCGGCCACTTCGCTCGCGATCTTCGCGTATCATCCGCGGCTCTAGAACGATTATCGAGTACCTGGGTAGCTTTCGATATCTGATCCTCGTGGCGCACTGTAGATCACGTTCGCCGATCACGAAAAATCTCACGAGTTACCGATCAAAAACCCCGTGGATTACGGGGATCGGTACGTACGACGAAACGATGTTGGTCTACGGTTCCCGACCAAGCGTTCACTTGGTGCAGATGGTACTCTAACGTGTTTCACGCGATCCTAACACCGATCTGTTCCGCGCACCGTTCGTCCATCCGGTTAGTCAACTGGATGGGTACCTGTCTGGCTGTTGTACACCTCGTGCGGCAACAGCATGTGCTGGAATCGCATGGCTAAGTCATAAGCGGCGCCTTCGAAGAGGATCGTGGCGGTGATGGTGGTGGTGGTGGTCGAGGAGAAGGCACAGTGGTGGAGGTCGTTTATGGTGGAGGTAGAGTCCGCAGCCAGGAAGACCGATCGTACGTCGTGAAGAAGTGGGGAATCTCGTCAAAGCCAGAAACGATCAGCCAACGTCGTCGTCGTCGTCGTCGTCATCGTCGTCGTCAGGAAGCTCAATGACAGAGAAAGATTCACGGAGAAATAGGGAAGGAGAGAGAACGCGCGACGGAGACAGTGCCGAAGAGAAAGAGAGGCGGAGGACGAACCAGGAGAAATCAAAGTGGGCCAGTGACCAGGTCACGTGGAGAAGAACGAGGCCCAACGCGCACGACAGCGACACACTGTCCTACTCATCGGCGTCGTCGCCGCTGCTACTGCTCCTATCTGTCCATTCAGGAAACGTATCGCGACGCGTTCAGCATGCACTCACTCTTCGGGAGCTAACCGCGCCGGGATCATTGCAATTTTCGAGCACCGCTGCTGGATCGCCGGTATCTCACGGCGCACAGTCGTGCCAAATGGCCGAAAAACCAAATTGGAAATTTGTGGAAAGACTGTCACGAGTACAATGGTTATGTGGCAAAAATAATTTTTTTTTTAAAGTTGTACAACATTAAGCAATATGGGCTAATCGGAAATCTCTCTTTTTTTTTTTTAAATCTGTCAAGAGACTTCTGCAAGATGTACATCTCTTACATAAATGTTTACAAGAAAAAATAATAAAATATGAAAGACTACTCGTATAACAACATAGAAGGGACATGCACAAAAACTAATGGTATAATCATTATCCTATAATTATGCGTAGTTGTTTTTTAAAGGTGTAAAGACTCAACAAAAAAATCAATACGATTATAGATAATGCTGGAGTCTGCAATAATGCGATTTATTGGATTAATCAATCCATAAGTAGATCTGGCTTTAAGTGTATGAAATCCTGCTCTAGTTCTCAATACACTAGTTCACTAGTTCAGGTGCATAGAAATTGATTTGCGTAAGTAGAGAGGGACAATCAATATGATTATTAATTAAATTAAAGATAAAGCTCTGGTCGGATAGGAGGAATAATTACATAACTATGGCACTGAAAACTTACCACGCCTAATGTGCGCCATTTAAATGGGAATTCGGGAGGAAAATAAAAAAATTTGTATAGGCTCACGTAAAGTATCTGCAACATTTATTTCATCAGACCATTTTCTTTTTCAAGCATCAAACTATAAGCTTTCTTTGACTTCTCCTGGGAATAAGTTTGTCGAGAAATCGACTCTTTCAGCCGGAGGAAATACTTAAAAAACAATGTGCAATCTCCTGTGGCAAATTTGCCTCTCGTCGAAGCTACAGATGGCGGTAAGTGGTCTCCCGAGACTCTTTGGGACCGGTCTCGTTAAAAGTTCTCCGACTGGGTCACCGAACCCAAATCTCGGACTCCTAGGGCCAACGGAATGAGCCCAATTTCATTCCCCGACGAATTTCCCGTTCCTCGAGCTCGAGGATAAGCGGAGGTTCGTTAAGAATCGAAATGAAAGTCTCCACCGTGGTCTAGGGCTTCCTTTTATTGCTACATTAACGCTAGAACCGCTGGACGGGTCAAACGATTCCGGTTTTCTTGTTTTACGATCGTCGGAAATGTAAAAGGCTTCCTTTGTGGTAAGTAATTAAACAATTTGAGTGACTGCGGTTTTGTGTGTACAACAGAACGTATTGTGAGCGGTTCTAAAGAGAGAAAACTGGCGAGCTAAGAGGAGCTTCGCGAGAAGCTTCAACCCAGAAATCGCGGGGCACAGTTTCTAAATATAAGCGAGCTGAAAGTTCGGGACGACTCGTTTCCGCCGTGTTCACGGTAAACAGAGAATTTCTATTTGCCTTTGAGCGAGAGGTGTCTTTAACGAGCTAATTAAGCCGTGTAGAAATTATCTGCTTCCCCTACGATTTAATTTCAAAATAATTCGCGTCGCTCCGAAATCAATTTGTCGACGGAGAGTTTTAAAAATCAAGTGGAACCATGTCTTGGGGTTTATTGGACTTTATCGACTGGCAATGTTTTCACTGCGCGTTATCTAACGCTGACAGCAGATACATCTTCGGAGAGAGAGGCAACACGGTTGACAGCGCGCGATAGTCAACGAACAGCGTGTGTCGGCGGCACGGGAGTCCCGTTGACGAATTTTATTCGCGTAACTGGAACGAGGAAAACAGAGGTCAAAAACGAGCGAGGAACACGGCCGAGAATCCCAATCGATCGGATTTCACTTCATTCCGGAGTCAGCGCGTCAATCTGTGTCAACCGCATATGACGAATATTATCGCGACCACTGTCTCGATAGATCGATTCGTCCTCCGAACGTCGCTCGCGACAAACAAATGGTAGAACGAGAGAATTATAGAACTTCTTCCGACGTTCTATATAAAATTGTTTATAGACCGGTCTCGTTGTCGAAAGTAAAAGTTTCGGATGAAAATATTACAAAAAAGTATTGAAATACGAGGAATCGAGGCCGATCCTTTGAAGTTTCTTTAATGATCTAAATAAGTTGAAAGTAGTGTACCGACATTCTGGAATTCTTTAAATCTTTTTACTATCTCGAATCGCGCTAACTGGTTTTTGCCATAAGTGGATGGAAAACCGCAGTCTAGTTATTACAGTTAAATTGATATTCCGGCCACGTCTATTTGTAAGAGTGACGTAGATAATCCACAGTTCGATCCTTGTGGAACATGTTTCAACAATCTCTGAATTAAATGCATCTACGGAATTTTTATCGCGCAAGTTCGATCGATGTTTAAAAATCGTTCATTTCGATCTCGGACGGCTCGCAGACGAGTATGAGAGCCAAATAGAAGAGCTTATGTTCCTACATGGGACTAGCATGTAGTCGATAGCAGATGTCGGGTGAAAACGAAATAAAATCGCTACTCGATTGCGGATGTTGAGATCGACCAAATGAATCGAAACTGGAATCGTAGAGAAATTCATTTGCACAGCTAACAGAAGAAAATCGAAATCCAGGGGCTAGTAGCTTATCAAATAAATTTTTATCGAATTCCTTGTTTATGTATCTAACGAGAGACTTCGAATTTTCATTTCCTGGATGGAAACGTGGAAACAATAATCAGTTGACTGCGGATTTTTCTGCAAAATAAAAATTGCAAGTGGCTGGTGCCACATAGACAGTTTATTCTTACTTGAATAATTTTAACGAGCTGCGAAAAATAGATTAGCGCTCTTAAATCATTGTAACCTTTCTACTGTTTTAAATTGCACCCTCTCATTTTTGCCATGAATGCATAAAATGCGCAGTCTAATAATTAGAAATCGTGAACCCGAGCATTACCAACAATATCCTCTTTTTCATACACACCTCGGACGTGACCAAACAGATGACTCGCGAGAAAAACTTTCTAACATCCTCGATTACCGTGTTCGCGGGACAGAGATACAATTAACGCGAGCTCGAAAACGGTGCTCGTCTCGTCGAGGATATTAATTAGCGTTTCGCGGAGTGGGGAGCTGCGGAACGTCAATTAGTCGATCGCAACGAACCGGTCCGGCGCGCGCGCAATTCCACGCGCATAATTACGTAGAAATTTTCATGGTGTTTCGGTTGGTGTCTGAATTATTCAGAACTCGTCGTTGACCTCGTTACGGGGGCCACTCTATGATGTATTGGAACCGTAGATCCTCCGCCCGAAAATAAAGAAAGAAAGGAGACGAATGGAAGGAACCTCTTATCCGAAGTCGTAATTATCGACAAGAAAGTATCGATTTCCGAAAAAGGAGGAGGACGAATTCTGTCGTCGCAGCTTGCTCGACGATCCTCTCCTTTCACTGGAACGAAATTTGCATCGGAGGCATCCTGCCTCGTCGGGTCGAATATTCGAAATCTCACGGGGCCGAAGTGTGTCATGCTTCGATTATGGTGTCAGGTGACTTTGGACGCGATTGGACGCTCTGAAGAATTGTTCGGAATTCAAGCAGAATTCAAGACGGACACAGTGTCAATTAAAAAATCAATGTATAAAAAGTAATATCATAGGAGTGAATCTACACCTCTGGATCGGTAAAACGCAACTTTTGGTATTTCGATCAATTGCTACTTAAAAAAAAAATTTCACATCCTGTGGTAAATTAATTGCTCTAGCTTCCCCAAAAAGGGTCTCTTTTAGAGCGTCCGAATATTAATTCGAGTCACTATAACTCCACACAATCAAATTTTGCAGAAACTTTAACAGCTTATATCTCAATAACTATTTGTTTGCGACATGTGGCTTCTTCGAAACTTTTTTTTCTGGATGGTGTTGACGTAAAAACAATTTTAACAACAATTTTCTTTGTTATAAACAATGTTGCGGCAAGTTTCTCTTACAAATGTCCACCGATCGAGAAGTGTAGATTCACCCCTAGGACGGATGACCATTACTTTTATACAGCCGATCGTTTAAATCGTAAATTGCGCTATTTAGCGCACGGTGTCGAAAAGTGGTTTCCTAGGAATTTCAGGTCATCCCGCAGGTGAAAACGCTGTCAATTATTTTGATGGAGGGTCTCTCTCTTGACAGGAACACGGGACATTATTGGTTTCGAGCGCCGCTGCTAAAGCGTAGGATCTCTCTGTTCGAATAATTATATGTGTGTATGTGTACCACGCTGCAACATCTTCGTTCCGATGTCCACGGATGCACGGTAGTAGATCTTCGGGAATAATTACGCGCCCGTAGACGACATTAATGCCGCGCACGCGGCTAGAGACTTTCGAGAGTAGGCAAAGTTCAATCCTTGATCGTGAACGTGACTCGTCCCAAGTGGGTCAGGACCTGCACCTTTCAGCTCGGCGACTCGGGACTGTAGGGACACGTTGTCTTCGTAGCGGCATCACATTTATTATCGTGTACCCCCCAATCGCGATTATAATTGGACGACCATGCTTGCTCCATCGGTGATTCCGTTGTGGCTATCGTATTCGCTGCGTAAATTCGTCGCCATCTTTCCAGCAACCCCGATCGTTCAGAAAAGTTTTTATTTTTGGGATTACACGTTGTTATATTTTAACTTGAAAATTAGACATTTCTCCTGACCTATTTTTTAAACTTTATGGATATGAAATTAGTATAATACCTCATGGAATACCTAAATGTTTAGTAATTGATCAGTAGACTGCCGATGTTTATGCAAAATAAAAAATGTCTGCACCGATTTCAAGACACAGAGTTAAATAAAAATTTCTTTCTTCTTTTAATTATTTTATTAAACTGGAATGAGAACGTCGATGTTCTTAAATTTTTGTACTGCCTTAAATTGTACATACCAAGTTTTGTTATAAATGCATAAAATCCGCAGTCTATTGATCAGATACCGATATATTTAATAATGCAAGCAATGTTTTGAACAATGGTACAGCAATTTTTAGTGGCGCTTCAGAGTCACCATTCGAGCGCTAAGGGTTAAACTTGAATTTTCTCTCGATTTAAATCTTAAATTAATTTTCTATGTATACAACCGTAAATATGTTTTATAATTTTTCTATCTTCCCGAAAAGTCAACGCGATAAAACAGTGACAGAAGCTTGAAAACCAAAGATTTTTCTTGAATTCTTGAATGGTTCGAATTACGATGATTTTTTCTACGTTTCTGCTGAATGGCACGAAGAAACGAGAGCGGCTTATGCGAACGAATGCGAGCAGTTATGGGAGGAAAGTGGTACACGGTGAGGCTTGCAAGGATCTGGTCCCGGCTATTGCGAGCTAGACAGGACGAGTTGCGTCGGCGCTGCCACGCCACGCCGCGTTGCAGATCGATCAAAGGATTTTATTCGAATCGCTATCCGACGCGGGTAGCAGGGTCATGGTCTGACCTTGGTGCTTCCGGATGACGTCAGTATGCCACGTAGGAAAAGTGAAATCTGCAAGATCCGTTCTCGCAGGACGTGCGAAAAACGAGAACCAAGACCCGACCGTGTGTATCGAGCGTGCAAAACGAGCAATCTGACCTCTAGATCGTTAAGTACCGAGCGCTGATTTATTAAGTATCGATCGTCGGTGATTATTACATCGTCATTCATAAGCCTAATCGTATGCTACTCTTCGGCTGCTGTTTGTAGCTCGGAGCTTCTGAAGTCTCGAGACAATTCGAGCTAACTATTGGAAAAAGAATTATTATTAGGTTGGAGGGAAAGTTCTGTTTTCAGTGATTGGGAAACAGGAATTAACGGGTTATCTGAAAGATGGAAATTAATCCCAGCAACTTTTATCGCAAACATTTTTACCGGATACGCTTATCTGAGAAGTTAACACCCCTGGACGGGTGGTTTTGGACGCCCTCTATAGATATATTTTTATAAATTCATTCAAACGTTTTTTCTTTAAAATATGACAACCCTGTATTTTTATGTTCCCGTGTAAACACAGCAGGGAATAATTACTGCGAGCTGTTTCAAAGGAAAATTTCCTTGAGAAGAAACCTTGGTCGACGACCACTAACGAAGCTTTAATTTAATATAGTTTAACCCAGCTTTCACAAAAAGTGGGCTGTCTATCCACTTTGAAAAATTACCATAATTCTTCCGGAATATTCCCGAGCGAATTATAAAGGCAAGAGAATAATTACCGCGAGCAAAACTAACTACTTTGCCCGGGAACAATTCAATTAAGAGGTGCAAGAATTAAGTCATCAGCTGCTGTTGTCGGTTCGCGATTAAAGGAGCGTCACTTTAACTGACGTTTCGGTTTTCACAGTGTGATAACGTTTCGCTCGCGTAAAATCTTCTGAATCCTCGTCGGCAGAGGATTAAATTGCGACCCAGTTCCAAGGATCATGTCCTGGGTCAAGAACAACGCTTGTTTCTCTTCTCCCGGCTGTGTCTCCCCATCGATTATGGGGGTCGAGGTCTGAATTCCTCAGACTTTCCCCCATTGAACTATATTCGATCGAGAATTTCGCTAAATCGTTTTTCCAGCAGGTTGATTTTCGGTGTCGACGTCCGCCGCTGTTTATTTTTACGTAATCGGTGTCTTTCACCTGGCTTCGTAATTTCGTGAGGTAACAGGGACCCGATAGACACCGTTCGCTAACGAGCCGACGACGGCTAATTGCCGTCGCGGCGTTGATTGAGAGAAACGCGGAAAAGAATTATTTCTTTGAATATTTTAATTTTATAGGCTTGGGACTGTTCGAATCCTTCCAATCGTTCTAGTTCAACACATTGGTCACTAGACTGCTGATCTTTATGCATTTATAATCGCAAAATGTATTTTTTACAGATTTTAGTGGGTTTTTAGAGTAAGTAAAAGTAACGTGGATGGCACGGTTTCACGGTAGGTGTAAAATCCGTGTAAGGCCGGTCTGTTCTAACCCACTTACCGAAAGTCACGATCACGGTCAACATTCGTGCGTTCCTGAGAGGTGCGTCACGTAGCGAACGAACGAGGAGAAAAGGAAAAGCGTCGGTTCCCATCGCGAGGAACATCAATTTCCCATGAGGGAGACCCGCAGGTTCCTCTCTCAGCGTTCAATTTATCCATTACCCGGCTAACTGTACAAACAGGCGCCGCGTACAGCTCCTATCGGGCCTCGTAATCGAAAAACGCGCGACGACACTCGCGAATCCTTTAGCCATTCCTTAAAACGTCCCAACGTCGTCTTACATTCCCGCGAAATTCTGTAGGGAAATCACCAGAGAACCACTTCTGGTACCTTCAAAGAGGTGAATGGAGCACCAACGAACCTCCACGAAACTTGTTTACTTCAACTTCACCTTAATTAACAACGCTGCTGCATATTTTACAAGTGAATTACTTATTCGTACTCTTTTGTTTCTCTGCTGCTGAAAGGTTGGAGGAGCAAAGGTCTCATTCAGTATTTATTTTCATTCACTCAGGCTGTCTTCGTGCTTGCAGAAGTTCGCAAATTGGGCTGGAGTGGTTCGCATCCTTTATCTGCAACACAATTTTTTGGTTGTTGGTCACTGGGACTACTGCAGGGGTGAATTTGGTTAATTTTGCAAGCCAATATACTCCTCGATTTAATTTCAATTTTTATCTTCATGCAAATGAAAGAATATCAAGTCAAGGGTTGTTTGCTTAGCCAGCTTATGGTTTCGTGACTCGATGAGGAAAAGGCGGAGGTAGCTGGCTTTCTCCAAAGCCACTTAACCCGGTCCAGTAACATCCATCCAAGAGCCGTCACGCCTGTGACATTTTCGACATCTTCGTCAAGACGATCCTCCCCCCACGATCAGCCATTTCCATTTCTCTTTGCTAGTGGACTGCAAAGTTTTAGGCGTTCGTCATTCGGATCATTAAGGGATGAGACAAATTTTTATTTTATTTCAGTGCACTGCAGTGCAACTAGCATAGTTCCCAGGGGATGAAATAATATTTAACTGCCATCTCTCGTAGCTGTTTTCATAAAATTTTTATTTTCCAATTTCTGACAGTAAAACATCCCTCAACACATCATTCAGGGTTTCAGGATCATCAAGAATAACGAGACAAATTTTTATTCGACTTCAGTGGGTTCATAAAATAATTATTATCTTCAGTTAACTAGCACAGTTCCCGGGGGATGAAACAATATTTAACTGCAGTCTCTCGTAGCTGTCCTCATAAAATGTTTATTTTCCAATTTCTGACAGTAAAACGCCCCTTAACTAAAATAAAATTATAGGGCTCCTAAAACCGTCGCGGTCGCGGCGAATAACAATGAACAGAGACATCAATCTTGTCCAGCAATTATGTTCGCGCGATCGTCCCCTTCACCGGGGAATGCAAAACATCGACGTGAACGCGTAATTTTACGATCGGCCACGGGATGCATAAACCTTCTCTCCCAGTAGGAATTGCGAACGATTATTGTTACACCGGGACACACCGGTATTCCATGCGGTTTGTAACAGTTACATTCTATTACCGTTCCAATTAGGGGTATGCGCGAGATACGCCTTAAGGCCCAGACACTCGGCTTATGGATTACCCTCGGTTCCCTATCCGTGGGATTAAAATAAATTACCTCCGTGGTACTGCAACCGCGTGTGCAACATTGTTCGTGACTAGGCGTAATGCAACTAGAGGATCGATTCTGCGATTTGTTAGTCAGCTTTGAAGACGTATTATTGTTCACCTGTTGCTTGGCTTTAACGACATATAATGTAATGAACCCGTAACTTGAAATTACAGGAAAGCTGTTTTTCGCGCTATGGCAAACAAAGTTCTTGCAAAAAGTAGAATAGATTATGCTGATCAAGGAAGTAATATCGATACCCGAAGAAGCGAATCGACGATGAGACCGTTCGCAGTTTCGAGGACGCGTTGGATCATCGTCCAGGCATCGAGCCACGTTACTCGCGAACGTGGCGATCGATCGACAACAAAATAATCAGGTCGATCGTCCGGTTTTTGCCGATTACCGATGCGCCAGTGAAATTGCCGCGCGTGTCGTCCGCGAGCAGTGGACAGCGAGGGGGAAAAAAAGAAGTGCGACGGATGATCGACGCTCGTTTTCTCACCGAAACGTAGATCGTGTGGCCTAGAAAGTATCGCGGTTTTTTGGCCCGGTCGAACGGTGCACACTATCGCCCAATTCTCCGTCTTCCTCTTTCTCCATGGCTGAAATTCATCGACGTGCGAATTTGGGCTGCGAGGAACAGTCATTCTCCAAAATAGACTCGGCGATCGGCACTCCTTGTCCCAAGGTGGCTCTAAATTATTCTCGGCAGACCTTCTCCGTGCTTTCTACCGTCTTCTCAACCTTCTTTCATTTTTATCTCACTTGGTTTCTTTGTAGGACACCCTCAGTGGGCGTGGTTTATTGGCCCTTGATATCATCCGAGTCAGGTGACCCCAAGTAGGCGTGGCTTCATTCCTCACCGCCCCAATCCAATAAGAACACTGTCTCATAATTCTTGCTGCGATTAGATCTAAATCTTCTAGATCTCACTTCAGCTTACTTATTTCACCGAGCTTTCATTTCCGACCCGCACAGTGCAGAGAAAGAAATTTTAATAAATTGCTGCAACGTGTGTTGTGTTTTATCGACGAGATAAAACCCTCAGGAAATAAAGTTCGCACTTGTTTCCTTCCTGTAGCTTTCATGTGAACATCCATCGCAGTTTCATAAGGGAAATGGAGATTTGGTAAAGTAACGAGCAAGTCGAGTGCAATCCTATTGAAGTTTGTATGTGTTCCATGAATTATGGAACGTTCTTTCAGGAATGAAGAGTCGAGCGATGAAAAGTAAAGTTCCTCGGTCTATCAATGACACTCGGAGCGATTCAGAGCAGCAGAATCGAGTGGTTTCGAGTGTTTTCACCGATGTCGTGGCTGGCAACCATTCGGCCGAGGGTAAAAGGAATGGAAGGAGCTGGCGAGACCTATTTGCGGGAACCTCTTTCGATTTTAACCTGATCATCGCACTATTGCTGGCTTCTGAGCATCTGCGAAAGATCAGCCATGTCATTTTCAACCACAGAAAGCATTTTGGGAATTGTGCTCAGCTTTAATTTTTTGGTTTGAGGATATTCAAATTCCGAAATGGGAAAAAAATTTTTGCAAATTTTCAAGCTCCCAATTTTTCAAATATTAACATTCTCAAATATTAAAATTTTTAGAACCCCATCGCCCGTTTCGTTGAGCTAGAAAATGCAAAGAAGACAAACGGACTACTTTATGAAATGTCCATCGCAGCTGTTACTTTATTCAGTATCAATCGCACGAATGCGCTGTAAATTCACGGAACGGTCATAGCGAATATTTCTCCGCTTTCGCCGGAGTATCGTATCCTCCCTTGGAAACGTAAAAATGTTTACGGGCGGTCGACGGGAAATGATTTATTCGCGAAACGGCGTTGGGCGACACGCGTATGTTAAATCGAGCGGAAACGCCTGTCGATGCTTCTCCCCGTCGAATTCCACGGAACGTACGTTCAACCTGTTCTGAAGTAGTTTGCACACCTTGGTTCCTCGTTGTTCCGCTCGATCGGCCAGGTGATACACGATCCAGTGACCAAAAGAGGTGCGGACGATTAAAGGAACGCCGGGGGCGTGCGCGTTAATGCTCGTCTTTACGTTCCACTAATTAAGAACGCGTTGCTTCTGGTGGTCTCCGCCACATCAGAGAAACCAGTTGACATCCTGCGAATACCTTCCTCCTTCGGTAATCCCGCTAACTATAGGCCTCGGCAATTATTTCTCAATTTACCTGCCCCTTCTTGCCTCGGCTACCAACCGCGGAATGAACTATTAGCTTGAGTAATAAGTCCGTTCGCATTTCCTTACGGGAATCTTCAGCCATTTTACTTTTGTACTAAACTTACCTAATCGTTCATGTGCATTTTATCGTTCATTTAATTGTGCATATCAATTTTTATGTTTCTTTCTATTAAAAAATTCGGGTATCCATTTGTTTGTTCTGTGCTCACAGAGTGTTACCGGGCTTCCGTGCGTCGAAATCTTCTTGTTCACTTGCACGCGAGAACAACAATCAGAAATAAAAGTGATTCTGCTCGGTAACATTACTATTTTCCCATCGAACCGGTTAATTTTTCGAAATAAAAGTGCACCAACGTAGAATTTGTCGCGATAAAGTAAATGGAGCAGTTTACACTTTACACCCATGATAGTGACGTAATAAAATGCACGGAATTACTAACCGAACGAGAAAACGATAAGTCAAAAATGGCTGACTAGTTGACCGATGTTTGCGGGGTTAACGTTCGCGAGCAGGAAGTTTTCGGGAAACTCGGAACCTCCGGGGTAATCGAACTTTCGATTGAATTCGGAATCGGCGGGATTGAATTCTGAATCGGGGAGATTGAAGTGTCACGTCCAGTTCCGTCTGAAACCTTGCAGAAACACCACGAGGTAGATATCCGACATCCACTCGAATTCCAATTAGAAGTGGATCACACGGTCGGCGTTCCTGTTTCACCGCCGATCCGATCAGATCTCATACTGTGGCAGAGCCTTACTCTTCTACTCGCGGCAATAATAACACACCGTCGAAAACATCTCACGAATTTCATGAGGAATCATTCAACGTTCGATAGACACGGGTTAGAAAGTTTTAGAAAACCGTTCCGCTTCCTTCACTCGATTTAGAAAAAATCGAGCGGCAACACTCGTCGTGACAGCTTGATCGCTCGGAACGCTCGCGATTTTCTACGGAATATTAACGATCGAACGCGAGGCTGCTCATTAATTATGTCGCCGGGGGTGGGGAGGGGTTGTAAAAATCAGACGATCGATTCCATTAAATTTTATAGCGTCCCGGTTGCCAGAGTATTTCGGTCCCCACGTCGTTTTCTCAGGCGATCGATGCTTCCTTGCGACTGCCGTAAACAGGGGTTGAAAATATTTTACGATCCTCCTTCGGTGATAAGCGTATGCTACCATGTTCTATTCCCAAAAGTTTAGACGAATTTCATGCGGTAGTGCTTTGAAGTAGGGGTCGAAAATAGTTCACAATGTTTGTAGGAGCTTCCCTCAATCAAGCAGGTAATTTTGCTTGTATAATCAAAAACACTATATAATAGATTTAATATTATAAATCGATTGAAATGCTTTTTCTTTCAAACCTAATATCGCATGTCACATTTTCAAAAAATTTCAGTTTATGCACTAATTGAGATTTATTGTATAGGATTTACGTCTTTACCAGAAGAAAGTTACGAAAATGAATTTGAAAGGCTTAAAAACATAATTTAATTAAACCGATATCCTATGGCAAAGCATTAGTGACCAAAACTTTAAACGGCAATATCTCGTAAGTGAAATTATGTGACATGCGGCGTTCTTCCTGACAACCACAGATATAACGACCCTTAACACGTTTTATCATCATTTCCTATTCCTATATAAGATCAAAACAGGGGTAGGAAAATTAAATAAAATTCTCTGTCGCCTCCAGAAATTTTACAGACCCTTAAAAAAAATCACCATCATCTTCTACATACGATTAGCTTTAAAAAATTTTCAAAACTAGAAGAATTCATTAAAACAGAATTCTTAAAATTCTTTTCTCCAAAGTTCCGGAGCGTCGCACAGGATGGTGGTCCTGGTTGTCCAAGTCATCAAGTAGTAATGATCACCTAAAATCTGGCAAACCGTTTGGTCACAGGTGAGAGATCGTGGGCGTTTCCGAGTGGGCGAAGTTCGAACCGTTCGGCAGTGTTGGCACAGCATCGTCGCCCACGTTATTGGTTCGCCGAGTAAACAATTCGACTGATTTCTTCGTGTGTGAGGTGAGCACCGGTAATCAGCGTGAGATTTCTCCACCCATGTCGAAGGACACCGTTCTTTTTCCTTTTTTGCATCGTTGTTTAATGCTCGATTGGTAAATACAAAGAGAGAGGGAGAAAAATGACGGAGTTGTGTGGAGGGGATGGTAGAAACAGTAAAGAATAACAAAGTGTAATAGAGTACAACACGCACCACCAATCGATCGAGTATTTACAAGCTCGGGGATGTTTCCTATTGTTGTTGCAACCCCGCACTGCAACGCGTACATTAATAAATTATCCATACGTGTCCTATCTACGTGCACGCGCACTTATGTATACATATATATCTATATATATATATGAACTTCCTCTTTATAAATTAAATTAAATTAGAGATTCGGATAATTTCGCTTAGGCTCCTACGATCGTTCTTGTGCCACGAGCCGCGATTGAGCTGCGAAGAAGGCGGACGGACCATTGCGATCGCTATATGATCGCTGGACTGAGGATTTCTGTGCAAAAGCAAAATTTTCTAACAATTCTGTAGAATATTTTCTTCATCGAACACATTCGGTCTAAAGATATTTTATAAAAATTATTTCAAGAGACACTACATTTCTGTTTAAGATTCATTTAGAAAATTTTTATTTCGCATCAAAATCCGCAGACGAATCATTTCCAATCGCCCAAGCCGAAAATCGGGATTTCCTCGATCGAATTCGCACGGGAGCGATCGCGATCGATTTTCGCCGCGGTCCGACGCACTAGATCGCCGGAGAAGTGGTCGGAAAAGTTGGTGGGAAAGTATACAACGCCTCTAGAAGGCGCAAGAGTCTGATCCCACACTTTTCGGGGATCTTGGGGATCGAGCGCGCGATAACGTTCTCGTGCTCGTTATCGAATCCACGGTCGCCTTTATCTGGACTCAGCTCGGCTGAAACGAATTTTGTGTTATCGCCCCGTCGGGCTTCTCCCGTGTGCGATTGCGACAGCTTTAAAAATAATAGAACCACGCAGAACGACAGAATTTATGCGACCTTCGGTCAGAGAAAGGAGTCTCGGTGCTTTCCTCTAGCCGATAATGCGTGGATTGTGATAAGGTGAACATCGTCGCTCTTTTCAAGACGAACGCCATTCCTGTTGGACGATATTGCACATCGGAGAGGCTCTTAATTTTTGCGCATCCAATTCGGAAAATCGATTAACCCCTTGCTCTATTTTATGGTTGCTGCGATTAGGATTTTCTAATGGAAAAAGATATTCTTGGATTCTTTTAAACCTTTCACCGCTGCAAGTTTCAACTCATTCTCGCTGCATAAAGATGAGCGAAAACACTTTCGGTTGTATCAGAGTGTAAAAAGATAACAGGTGATCATCAACAGAGAATCTTTTGTGCAACAATGTCTGAGTAGCGTAAGAGGGTTAATTAACCTTTAACAGTAAACCTAGCGAACACTAAAAGCGACTGGCATGTGTTGCCTTATAAAAATAACAAGATTGAATTTCTTTAGGCTTTGTACAATTTTTATTATAGTCCATGCTTGAATAAAAAAGTGTATCCAATAATCTCACATGGGAGAATCTTTTAAAAGATCTTGCTTTTTAGAAAAAAAACACGAAACCTTCGCTGGTGTAGGTTCAATGTTAGAATAAATTAAAAACAAACAGGCTCGACGGATTCCGTTCGAAAAATCTTGATCACGCGAGATCATCCTTCCATATCATAGCGCGAGGGGGTTAATTCGGTGGAACTTTCCTAGGATACAATTATCTACAAAAATACAATTATAATTGTAAAGCTATGTCTTCGAAACGAAACGAGAACGTGTCACAGAGTATAATCAGCTCTTCCAAGCTGATGGGAAGACGTTAGGCTAAAAAAGGGAGGTAAAATGCTCCCCTGGTCAGCCTCTGGTGTCCAAGCCGATCATGGTTGTCTCTCGATTCAATAATCTCGGTGGTGAACTGCGGATCTTTCTGCAAAATTCTTGCAAGTAAACGTTCATTTCCCTCATTAATAATTATTCCCGAATTTTCGTGATAAATGCGTCAAATCTTTATGCAAAATAAAAATGTTTTGCATTGCTTCTGGGAAGCAGGAATAGCATAGAAATTTATTTGATCCCTTAACGACTTTGCTGCATTAAAAGCAACATTACAACATTCTCGAATCTTATAAATCTTTTACCGTTTTATATTTCACCCAACCAATTCTTCATAAATGCATAAAGATCCGCAGTCCATAAATAACAAATCGGATCCCGACTCTAAATTCTAGGGACACTAAGCATGATCCTTCATCGGACAGGATATCGTCAGTCGGTTCTCGCCTACTTTTCCTTCGTTAGGTAACGAGCCAGGGACTCGTCGATAACACACAACAGCGTCTCCTCAACATTGTTCACAGCGCAGAGCACTGGCGTGTCGACTAGTTGCACGATCGCAACGAGGTTGAAGCACGAGCGGAAGATGGCATCAGTAACTGAGCAGCGTTCGCGCGCCTCGCTCGATTGATAACGCCACTGATAACACAATGTCCCTGGTACTCTGGTGCCCGATATACCATGCACAGCGATCGAGAATTCTCCATGAACGTCCTAAGCAACTACGAAAAGTATTGCACTCTCGGGATATCTCTAACGACGTCTCGCTACACAGTTTGAGGATAACGACGCTGTACATGATATATGTTCACCGATCCATCTGTTCCTGGGAACAGATCTTTCGGGCGTTCTTCAACGAGTAAATCATCATCCCCCATCATGATTAGAACTGCAGGATTTGGTTGATCCACTCACGGAACTCGGAGATCCGAGTGTACACACCCGGTTGATTCGGAACCGCGCATCCGATACCCCAACTGATCACTCCTGCGAGGATCCATCGCTTGTCCCGTGCCCTCTGGATCACCATCGGGCCTCCGCTGTCGCCCTGAGGAACGCAGAATTGTTTTAATGGCTTAAGAGCATTCCTCGATGAATATTTTAAAGTGGTTCTCACAAACAGGAAGCCACTACTTCGACCGAAATAGACTATCTTATCAGTTGTCGAAACATGTTTTCGATAAAACGAGGCACTTTCGACCACGAGCCCGAGCCACTCTAAAGCCGATCGTTTCTCGATATAATCAAACACAATACATACCTCGCAAGAATCGAAGCCGCCATTCCTCCATCCGGCGCAGATAAAAATGTGAGGAATATGCTCGATGTATCCGGCGTTTCTGTACATTGCCTCGCAATATTTGTTGTCAATCACTGGCACCTCCACTTCCTGCAGCGTGGATGGCAGTGGTCCCTCTGGGAATGGAATTGCAAATCAGTGGATCATATCAAACAAGAAAAGAATAATTACTCTTGTTGGTAAATGTGAGAGAAATTCACTTCGATCACTTATGACAGTTATCATTTAGAGAAATTTATTTCGACGCTCATACCAGTTATCGATGATCGAATTTTATTTCGATCATTCATAACTCCATCCAATTTTCTGATCACTAATAACTGTTATTTGTAACCGAAAAGTATAAAAATCGATATTTTTAAATCATCTTGATCTGCGAATTTTTTTCTTGATATTTTGTGTGTACATTATCTTAAATTTCAATAATGATGAACTTTTTATTAATGATTTTTATCGTAGAAAATTTTAGAATAACTGTTATTTTTGGTCCCTGCTGATTAATTTCAAGTACCGTCGTAGAGGCGACCCCAGCCAGTCACATAAGCCGTCCGTCCAACGTAACCCTCGTCGTCATCAGGTAGGCAAATTGGTAAAACGTTAGGCTGGAATGTCTCCAGCGGTTGGAAGAATCGCAATAGTGCGAGATCATACTCGAAAGTACGGGGATCGAATTGGGGGTGGCTCGCAACGATATGCACCCTTCGCTCCTGGTAGCCATAGGGCTCGTCCTCGTTCGCCAAATCATGCTCGCCGATTCTCAACAATAGGTCGCCTGGCTGCACGCTGGAACCATTGTTCTCACATTATTCGTCTTGCAAGAATAACATTTATCCAGATTGCCCGCGATGTTTAATATGAAATTCTTTCCATTATTATCCGTAAAGGGATTTTTATAATCTCGCCAGTTCGTAGACAAAACCAGAAGAATATTTTTAAAGTTAGCGAAGGAAATGGAACAAGAAAAATTGAAACTCTAATTCTCGCTATCTCGATCTCGACGTCAGAACATTAAGAATGAGATGAAAAATAAAATGACAATTTAACGAGATGAAATGAAATATGAGCAAGGATCTCGTCTAGCTGATTCGTGCTGGATCGATGTGATAAAATAACGAGGAAAATGGAATAAGGACTGGCTTCGTTTCCATTACGCCGTAACCAAATACGGTAGATTGAAGGTTCAAAAGGAAATGAAACAGACAAAGGCTGGTCGACCTTTTGCCACGGCTCTTGTCGTAGGACGGTTAAAGAAGTGGGTCTGGAAGACGGCATAAAACGCGTCTCGAACGTGGAAGATATACATATACCGCTGGCAGTCGTTCTCTGATTCAAGGCGCCTCAGGCGACGCGACGCGTTCTCGGAATTAGTAATAGGATTGTCTCGCGGAGAGACGCATCGATCGAGAATCATATCACGATGACAAACACGATCCTCTACTCACTTCTCGACACAATGCGCCGCAGTTATGGCCCAATTCTCGTTGAGCAAAGCTGCGCCACACTTGTGCAGGTACGTGGACGTCCTCCATTGTCGTAACGAGATCTGAAAAGAAAACACTCATCTCCGTTAACGAAGTACTGTGGCGCGGCTCTGCGCGTTTCCAGCGCGCCAGCCTGCGCAAAATTGCAGCAGGAATTTTTGCGAGATCATATGAAACAGAATTTTTATTAGCATTGACGCACAGATCAATTTTAACGACTGCTCTTCCTGTTGCAATCTCGAAGAACGAAGGACTCACCTGCCAAGGCCACTTCGCGAACGAACTGCGACTGCCACCAACAATCCTGGACTCCGGGAACAGCCTCCTGCCGCACACTGCAAGAATAAGCATGGTTGAATTCAGGGACCTCGACAGGTTCTCCAATCTCAAATCAACAACCATGGTGGAGAACGAATGTTTTCTTCTCCGATCACGAATTAATCAAAATCGATTCTCATCCGTGATTGAATAAGAGTCACCGCGAGATTATCGATCCGATGACGAAAGAATCCTTTACGTAACTGGCTCGCCGATGCTGCTGTATTCTTCCTTCCTCGTTTGCTATGCGTATCGCGTTTCCTTACAAGCTACCACGGCTCTGTATTATCGACCACGGATTATTGCAACAGCGATTCCGATATCGGCGAATTTGTTACAGTGATTTTATCGGTGTCGAACGGTGCGTTACGCGCGAAGGCATTTTTAATGCTCACCTTGCTTGTAATCGGACATGTTCAGCGTCTCCATCGGCACTGGCAGTTCGGTGTCTATAGTCACGCTGGCGATCGTCGAAAGGGTCGTCATTACGGTCGGCCTCTTTGTCGCGAATTCCGTGGTCGTGTCCGCGGGTTTACCCGTCGAGCCAGAAATTGCTGAGAAAGTCAACAAAGACACGTCTAATTACGATTAAGATCGCTGAAGAATCTCTTCGTTAAGCTAGAAAATCGATCTATCGCACCGAGACCATTCGGTCCTTGATTGTTTAGGTTTAACGAGCACGAAACAGTAATTTTACCAGTAGTGGTCGGTTGCAGCGTGGATACGGAGACGGATTTGATCGTCGTGTCCTCCGAAGTCTCTGGTTTTTTCGTGGTGGGTGACTGGATCATGATCCAGCCGTCCGGAGTGGTGATCGGCGTCCATTCGCTCTCGGTTTGATCTGGAGCACGTGGGGAACGGTCAAGATTTCGACAAGTCTAATCGTTTTTATTAGAATTCTTCGGGCCAGGTGTGGATTGTGTTAGAATATTGAAAAATGAGTTCAATCAATTTGTGGATGGAACTGTAGAAAAATTTAAGCAATTTCTAAATTAGGTTAGAGCCTACTGATAACCTTTGTCCCCACTCTAGGTAAACTTATAATTAGACTGCGGATCTTTATACGAAATACAAAATGTTTGCATTGATTGCAAGACACAGGAGCCAAATAAAAGTTTAATTCTTCTTTTAATTATCTTATTAACACATTACCGACCAGTGTGATTGTTGCATAATTTTTTAATGGAACCTTCAATAGCAACAGCAATTTTCATTGTGAACTAACAAGTCATCCTCAATAACGTCATCTAATAGTTTCATTTAAGATTGCAATGTAAAAGAAAATTTCTATGCTTTCTTTTGGTACAGCACAACTATTTAAAATCCTATTAATAGGCTTCCGGTAGGTAAAGTGATAAGGTGAAACTAGTACACTGGTGACCTTAAATGATTTAATACCTCCACTGTTTTAAATTGTACGTACTCATTTTTATCATAAATGCATAAAATCCGCAGTCTAGTTATAATCTTCAGAGATTGGGTTGAAGAACAATTCGTGATAGCGAAAATAATTAGGGATCAGATAGGGCGGTATGATTCATAAACAGCTGAAGGATTAGTATAGATTCATCGATTTATCATCGACAGATCGGTTAGTTCTATGTGGAAATTATTTGCGTACTTCGTCGCGGAAGATTGATGTGTCGCACGTCGTTTATTCGGAGTCGACCGCTGTTAATCGAGAAATTTGAATTTATATCGGGCCGATACTTAATTGTTCGCGCGATCATTTCGCGCGCGCACACCGCGCCGGGCTGTTTCGTAATTTGCATTTCCCATTCGCATGCTAAACGCGCGAAACTGTTCGCCGATGCCAGAGAGCGGTGAAATCGAAGAAAACGGATACCCATTGTGTAACGTGACGGTTTTGTCGTCAATAGGAAATCATCATGGCGGCAATTCACGTCGCGGGGCACGCCTGATGCATTAACCAGCGACCCTAGAACCGCGAAAGCTCCGTTCAATTTGATTGATTGCGAGCGGATCCGCCTAAACCCGCGCTTTCACCCGTTACTTTTCACCTGATCTCCTGAATTCCAGCCGGGGGAAAATAAACCATTAAAAACAATCTGGTCTGACACGCTTTCGGCCAGTTGTTCGCGGTAGCCCTTTCGCTTCAATCGCTTCAATTGAAATCCCGAGATTTGATTCTGGCGATTACTTTTCCTTTAATGTACGCTAAAATGTAATAGAATATACTAGGATGAAAAATCCCTCAGTACAAAAGATAAATTTATACATTTGGCAGATGGTCTGAGACCAGAGTTGTGTTAATTTAAGTACATTGCACAGCATTTAAATTACATTGTAATTGCATTATTATAACCCGAACCTTTCACTTAATTTAATTGCTAATTACGCGAATAACGAGTGTAATTAAAATACAATATAATGTAAATTACTCAATGTATACATAACTCGCTTTATGTGAAAAACATCTTTCATTTTTATCCGTGTTTCAAGACACGTTACCAGAATTACAAGTTACATTATAATTCAATTGAACGAGGCTACTGAATTTCGAATTACGGAATAATTGAATACAATGTAATTGAATTGCTTTCTAATTATAATTCGTGAAGTAATTCAATTGTCATTCAACACAACTCTAGAAATGAATCTACAACTTTACAAATGAATAATTGTCCAGGATCAGCCATTGAACTTTCAGCAAATTGAACTTTCTAAGCTTTGAGGGGCCCTGTAGCCGGCTCGACCGTGCCGCCATGGAATACCGTAATTCTCGTGACAGGCATGCCATCGTAATGAACATTTAATCTCGAAATAGATCGACCGCGGCTCGATAACAAAGAGGCAGCGCCGAGACCTCGTCATTTTCAATGCGACCGCAATTTCCGCGTGTGATACACGAAAACCGATGCGCGGGGACACGTCGCGTCGCGACGCGTTTTAATCCGGATCAATGACGACAGCGCAGCGTCACCGCGAGGAACTCGTGTCCTTAAACTGGCATAATTGCCACACCGGATTGCCGCACGTGCATCGCCGGAACCGTGCGAAATATAATCGCCTGTTAATCGAGTTCCGAAACGGGCTTTCTCGCAGAGGAAAAAGGCAAACCGAGAGATGAGATTCTGTGTTGCCGGAGGAACGATTGTAACGGTCCGAACCGTGGCACCGTCGGTTCACCGTAATCTTTCCTCTCGGACGGCGTTCACTTCGCTGCACTCTCTTCCCCTACTGTAATTCAAACGACACGAATTAGTTTCCGATAACTGCACTTCGCTCCAGTTTTCTCGGCTTCCATCGTTTTTCCGCGCGCGAGGTGGCTCCAAACAAAAATTTACCAGGTCAGATTCCAGATTCCACTAGTAATATATTTATGCTATTCCATTCTTTCGATCTTCGCACCGTGTCGAATTTTTTCGAAAGCCGGGAACAGTTAGAGCTCGCGGAAACCGCGCGGATCTTATTTATATTAGCGTCTTCGTATTCGTTCACACGTGTTCGCGATGTCGAGCAATCGAAAACAAAAATCGTAACGTAAAATCGTTTTCCTCTACTAATATCTTCTGAACTATTTGCCGCGTCGAAAAATATGTTCAACAAAACGTGTTTTACACTTTTTAAATATCTTTCATACTTTTCGAGACATTCTGTCTGTATTCTATAAATTCTAAAAAGCTCAACTGTGGTACGAGAAAACAGTTGAAAGGATAAAAATGATCTGAAATTATGAGCATTTCCACTTCCTAATTGTTTATATCTTTAAAACTATTGAGTAAGTACACCTAATATTTTGCAGACATCATTAGGGATCCATATACCATCGTCTCGCAAAAAATTATCAAAATCGAAGTCGGACACTTGGGGTCCTTCCCCTGTCAGAGTCACCATTCCAGTGTTAAGGGTTAAATTAATTATTTTAATCTTTAATCTAAAATCGCGTGGTTTCCGTCGTGTCTGAACGGGCTCTAAAACGATTCAGTACACCCAGAATCATGTGACCAATCCGATACTGTCAGAGAGATTCCCTTTATCCCCTGAGTTTCCACGGAAGGTGCTCAAAATAAGTGTCCCCATAGAGAGGGTACTTACCCATCTGAGTAGTCGCAGTGGAAGAGATCTCCGGCACCCTGGTGGTGGTGTCATCAGAACTAGACGTCCACGTGACAAGTCCAGCTGTAGACATAGTCTGGGTAGTTTCCTCGATAGTCTGACTAACACCCTGACCGGATACTTTACTGGCAGCGGTGGTAGCCTCTGAGGTAGCCTCCGATGTAGCCGTAGAACTGGTCTGAGTCACGGTACTGCTGACAACAGTGGGTTCAGTGGTGGTTACGGGCCTGGTAACAGGTCTGCTGGACAGTTTGATGGGGTTGGTGATCTCGACGGTTGACGCAACTTTCGTAACAGGCACAGTGGTGGTCTCTATCGTGGACAGAGGCACCGGTTTCTCGGTGGTAGTAGTAAGTTCCTGCTTAGTCACAGTCTTCGTGGTGGTCGTGACAATCTTGGTGGGTTTTGGCTTGGTGATATGCGTCGTTGGTTTGGTCGTCGGTTTGGTCGTCAGCGTAGATGGTCGGCTGGTAATACTTGTAGAAGGTCTTGAAGTGGTTGTCCTGATCGTGGTAGGTTTGTGCTTGTGGACAGGCTTCGTGGTTGCTGTAGTAGGCTTCGTCGACGTTGATAACGTACTTGTGGGTTTGGTAGACGAGATAGTGGAGCCAGTGGTAGCAATCGTTGGCTGATCCTTGACAGTGGTTGACGGCCTCAGCGTGGTAACCGGGACAGTGGTAGGAAAACTAGAGCTGGTAGGCTTCGTGGTAGGTCTCTTAGCATGTGTAGTAGGCTTCCTGGTGGTGGTGGTTGGTTTCTTCGTGCTGGTGGCGACGGTGGGCTTCCTGGTGCTGCTGATGGGTCTCCTGGTGCTGGATTGAGTTGATGGCTTGATAGTAGTAGCATTTCTAGGTGGGAACCTGGTCGCCGGAACGATCCTCTGAGTTGTGGTAGTGGGCACAGTCTTCAGGGTCGTCGATTCAGTCGGCTTCTCCGTTGTCGTCGTGGTCGTGGTCGTTGTCGTGGTCGTTGTCGTTGTCGTTGTCGTTGTCGTTTGAAGAGGCTTAGTTGTGGTCGACTCAGGTTTATGGACTGTTGTATGCACCGGCCTGTGGCTCACAGTTGGTTTATGGGACGAGAACGAGTGTATCGGCTTCTTGGTTACCGGCTTGCTGCTCGTCTGCAGGATCGTCGACTGTGATTTCGTCACGGTTTCCGGCGTCGTTGGCCTCCGCGTGATCGAGGGAGTCTGCGTGCTGCTAGCCGGTTTACTCGTGGTTTCGATCGTGACAGATGTTTTTTGCGAACCCGTGCCAACCGTTTCCGTGGTCGAATCCTGCACGGAGGAATTCTGAACAGTTTGGAAGGTCGATAACCGAACCGGTTGCGTGGTCGTTTCGACGGTCGTCGTCAGTGTCGGCCTCTTCGTCGTTGGCTTCGTCGTCTCCCTCGCTATCGTCGTGGGAGCCGAAGTGGTTTGGACCGCGTAACTGCTCGTCGTCCCCTTCAACAGCAAAAACGAACAATCACGATTCTTTACGGTCCCATAAAAACGCTCGGCACACGTTTCCGGGGGGAGCTGTCGCTTAGACGGAAATTTGAAGAATTTGTCCCGCGAAACAGCCGGAAAAAATCGTACGTCAATCTTTAAGAACGCGTTGCGAAGAGGAGGCTTCGAGCTTCGAATCTACGGTGGTTTCGTTTCCCGGCAAAATTTTTCAAACATTTTACAGAGGTATCAAGTTGGCGGACTTTTTGGAAAAATGTGTCTTCGGTTTCCGATCTGATGAATCGCGTGAAAATATCTTAAAAATGAGTTCAAATGTTTCGAGAATCGGAAATGTATTTAAGTACTGTTTGGATGGAGGATTGTGTGATCGAACTTCCTGATTAGTGCAGGGGGTGTATGGCGTAAATGGATAACAGAAAATCGGCATTCACCTCGACGGGCATCGTTCCAGGCGGTTTCTTGTCGGCGATCGGCTTCGGCCTTGAGAAGTACACGGGTATGTCGTTGCTCTCGATGGGCCCGACGGTTGTGACGAACGGCCTCGACGGCGAACCATCGTCGATGACGTTGTCCTGCGGGAATATGTCCGGCTCCTCGTCGATCTTGCAACAGCTGCCGAAGTAGAATCGGTCGATGCATGTGCCGAGATGCGTGCCGTTCGCCTTCGCGCATGTGAACGCGAACATGCACACGCCGGTCTCGCCGGTTCGCCGTGACACGCACGGCAGGTTCCTGATGTTCCTCCCGGTGCCTGACACAGAAAAACAGTCAATCTTTTGTAACTACGAGCGAGAGCGTCGTCGAATTGCTCCGACGAGACGTACAGGACATAATTGTTCCTCTTATTGTGACAGAAGAAAAATGAGTATGACTTTATATAACGATATATGTATACTTCATTATAAGACTGCGGATTTTATGCATTCACGTGGACATGGGAAAAATATTTAAGTACATGAATGTGTTCGTTTCAGCTTAATAGAATAATTAAAACAAGAATACCATTTTTATTTGGCTCCTGTGTCCTGCAGTCAATGCAAACATTTTTTGTTTTGCATAAACATCCGCAGGCTATTCATTATTAATATAAACCGAACATGGTTTACGGCATCGATAAATAAATAAATTAATAGAAATGAGTATCGAGAGCTTTGAAATGGTTAGAGAATAGAGAATAAAATTATTCGGCGTTTCTAACATCTTGCATTCGATGGAGACAATTTTAACGTAACGTAATGCCATTTTCTCTGATGGAAAAATGAGCCCCTGTTGCATCACGCGTTACGTGTTTAAAAAGCTAACAAGCTTTCCGACGAAAGTGCGAAATCATGACTAGCGAACGTGTGCAAGGGGGTTAGGAATCGGAA
This sequence comes from Lasioglossum malachurum, assembly GCA_028455605.1. Taxonomy (NCBI): domain Eukaryota; kingdom Metazoa; phylum Arthropoda; class Insecta; order Hymenoptera; family Halictidae; genus Lasioglossum; species Lasioglossum malachurum. The sequence goes on from CM052319.1 coordinate 23,892,066, forward strand.
CGTCATCTCGTGCGCATCTCTGAAAGACGATCGAAGGGATCAACGTTCCTCGATCTCGAGTGCAAACGACGCCTGAGGGACATTCCTCTAATTCCTCTTAATCGTCCCAGTGAATAGCATAATAGAGGATACAGGCGGCGTCGATTAATAATTGCACAGAGAGAAGGTAGCTGCGGGGAATCCGTCATCTCCGCGAGAACGTGTTCCTGGTTACTAATTATATTTCTAGTTGTTCAATTTCCGTGAGAAATACTTTCTATATTTCACCGAATGATATAACAATATCCTGCACGACGGCTCTCCATTACATAATGTCTACCTTCTTGTAATTAGTTTGCGGAAATGTAAAAATTTCAATCAGTCAAATAATTCGTCCAATTAAATTGCAGAACAACGAGAGGATGTTCATTTCTAAAATTGTCTCATTCTATTTCATTTAATTGTGCTTAATAGGTACTGAATATTTAACAGTTATTAGTTAATTACATATTAGATTCGGGCATTCAAATATTATAGAATGATCGTCGGAAGATAATGTGCTAGTAGCGTTGCTCGCGATAAGATCGATTAGATACCGAGAAGGCGAACAGAATTCGAGTGTGCTCGAAAGGGGGACGCGAGGCATGGACAAAAACGCGGGGATATCAAAGACGGATAACGGAATGGCGAGAGAGGCTGTTGCTTCGGCAATGATTCATATGCCCCATCGGTACAGTTATGTGTTTCTACGGAAAATAACGAGCGAGAAATGAGCCGTGAATCGAGCGTCGCCGGTCGACCGGTTTTATCCGAATTTCGTCGTTGATCGATAGACGAGTGTGTATTAGGGCTGTTACTTTCCTTCGAAGGTCGAAGATTTTGAAGCTTCGAAGCTTCGCTTTCAGAAACTTCGAAGGCGATGAGAATCGAATTTTCGAAGCTTCAAAATTCGAACCTCCGTACTAAATTATTAGAGGATTAAAAGAAATGGAGTTTCGAAGCTTTGAACTTCGAACTTTCGCCGCTTACAGACACTCCTATATTTCGAAAAAAATACGCCACCACAGCTAAAAGATTGATTAAGTTACAACCTTCATACGATTCGAAGACATTGGAACTTCGGACACTTCGAAGTTCCCTGAATATGAATGGTCTTCGAGGAGTCAAAGCTTCGGAAAAGTAACAGCCCAAGCGTGTATGACAGATTTCGCGGTAGAATGACGAAAGAATTTCGACGAGGATCAATCGAGCGATCCCGACAGGTGGAAGATTACGATATCGTTTCCACTAATAATCGGTGGAACGAATGTTACCAGTAACCGGCGCGATCATCGATTAATTCGGCCGATTAGAGGCCGCAAATGATGCACGTAGCGGGGCGTTATCGAGGAACGAATTGATGTCAGCCAAGCCGAAGCATCCCGGTACCGTTACGTTTCGATGTATGAGCTAGTTGCCTCAGCGAAAAGTGGGTCACAGTCATAGCCTAATGTAACGTTTCCCTCTAAGACGCCTCGCAACCTCGTCTCTTTCTTCTTCTTCTTCCACGTCGCGGCCTTTTTCCATCTCCAGAGGACTTAAAACCCTCGCATTCCAAGGTTCCTCTCAGCCGAGGCGATTCAACCGACATACCTGACCCGAGCTACCTTCGCCTTGATCATGCACACCTGTGCGTTCGGTCAACTCCACCGAACGCGTTAATGACGTTCCCCGCGCGGTCAGATGTTAATGATACGCTATCAAGATCGTAGCTTTCGTTGCAGGTGTCGTTTACCGAACATCCTGGACCCTAATGAACTAGGAAAGCTCATTTATCTGTCTGAGATACAACCGCGTAATTGATGGCACGCACTTTAAACACTGTAGTCTGCTGGCAACCCTTGTAACACCATTTTTACCTTCCGAGATATTTGCTCTCTTGATATGTTATGAATGGATCGCGGATGTTTATGCAATTTGCAATTTTTCTAGCCGAATTTTAAGGAACTCGAGTCTAATAAAATCTTATTTTCTGTGGTAGTAACCTTTTTAGATCTGGAATAAATTAAAATCGTACTATAAATTCTGTCGTATTTATAAAGACCCGCGGTGTAGTTATGAAAATAATATCGTGGGATCATCAGCAGGTTGAAAAATCGACGAGGAAAATTTCGGGGATATTGCTGTCATGTTGGTGGTGAAAACAATATCGTAGCAAACTGAACTGATTTACGAGGGAAAAATTGGATGACGAAGATCGCTATGGATCCGCAGGTTGTATAGAATCCACGGGCTATTAGCGATGGCCTTAAGCAATTTTTCGCAGCTGGGATCTTTACTTTCTTCGTGTCGGCCGAGGTTGACGGCCGTGGCGAGTGAAAATCGACCGTGAAATGATACACAAACGGAAAGAGGGGGTCGGCGCCCTTGGTTTCGGGTCAGTCGGTCAGTCTGCCCTCGTCCGAAACAATCTACGCGTGTGCCCCGGTCGTCGATCCTTCTCGTCCAGGTGAATGTGTGCTAGCGGAAGTGTCGCATGCGTCATAGTCATGGAAGAAAGTTGCGGATTTCCATTACGCGCTTGCCGGAATTTCTGTGTTGGCCATACCGAGGCCCATCGCGTGCCCACGCGCCTACATATCCAGAGGATTTCACTGAAACGACGATAAGAAAGCGTCCCAAGGTGATCGAGAACGAATTGAACAATCGGTGATCGATCCTCGGCGTGAGTCATCGCGATAAAGAATTATCTTAAGACAGAAGAATTTGGAAGTATGAATTGACAAGTTCGTTCAATTTTCCAACTAATTCTTCAACGTTCTTCTGTAATAATACGATCTAGATCAGGGATGGCCAACCTGTGGCGCATTGCAGTCTTGCGCCTAGGTATTCTTTCGAAGTAGGCGCCATAACTGAATCCATCTTCCTATTTTCAACACCTGAGTGCTCTCAATTCACTTCGTAGAGCCTTATTCTGATGAATTGATGTTCGTCGCAATTTTTTGACAGTTTACAGCTGTAGGATCTTTTAGAGATCATTTCTCACCATTGTAAATTGGTGCTCCAATAAGCGTGAGCCTTTCGAACTGGCGTAAATTGATTAATTTAGGTGCGTGATTGAGTTATCTGTTTTCCTCACTTAAGCAAAGCAGATCCTACCACTATCTCTATTTTCCAACTCCAACAATGAGGATAAGAAGGTAGAAAAAGTGCTTGAGTTGTACATATTGCACACCCGAACTTGTACGTGAAAAAATTGACGAATGGTACGTTGCCACCCCTGATCTAGATGAATAAAACCCCGGAATTTCGTGGCGTCTCGAGCGTTTTGCTATCTCGATCGAGCGGAGATCGTCAACTTCGCCTGGACGATCGACAGGAATGCCGCGAAGTATTACGACGATCGAAAAAATCAGTGTAAGTCGTGTAAGCGCGCGACGATGACCGGGGCTGACCCACTTGTATAGAAAACTGACCAGTCCGCCCACGTTCCGTCCGAGCTCGAATCCAAGGTAGGTTCAATGCCGTCCCGCGGACAGGTAAACCGCTCCCGTGGTCAGGTAAGCATGGCCGATACCTGACGAACACATACCCACACTACTCTCCAGTCAACACGCCCATGTATTTGCGTACCGATCCGTTACTCAGCTGACACTCTGGGGAAATCCGAGAACGCGTGAAAGAAACCTTAAATTTAGGGGTACCGAGAGAACGAGGCCCAAAGGAGATCCCCGACACACGAGTTTCAATGTATTAGAGAAGTTCAGTCACTCTGAGTAAGTTTCTACGAATATTGAAACCATCTGAAGAATTTCGAAGTGGATTATATAGATCCTTCGCAAGTAAACTTCATGTTTCAACAGTATATAAATCTAGTTCAGAGTGAATGTAGGCGACCCAAAGAAATCGGAACGATTTTACGACCCTCCAGCCGTTCCTGTCTATCCTCTTAGCTTCGTGACACTTAATGGTTACTTGCTGATCTAGATCGCGTGTTCACTGCGCCGGCTAGGCTGTCGTTGGAAAAAATATATGGAGGGACTTACTTCCTGGGATAAATTGGGGAACGTAGATCGGAGTTGCAATCACGGTGTTCATCAGCACGTTGCCTAGGAGGACGGCGGCCCAGAGTTGTCCCTGTCGGTCCCACATCTGAAAACAGAAAATATCAATCTTAGACCCTCTCTCCCTAGCCCATTATTCTTTCTCGTCGTAGATCCTTATAGCACGAAACAATATTTTTTATTTTCATCCACACACAATCTAGGGATTGAAAATTTTCTACCAGAAGCTACTTGGATGTTTGGAGAAATTATAATCATTTCCAATTGAAAAATCTTCAAGAATCTGTACAATTATAAAAATGTGAAAGTAATTATTTGATCAACTCTAAAACTACTTGAAAATATATTTAAAAATTTATCACTCTATAAAGCTCCCAATAAAATCCCGCAGGCGCGAAGCAGATCAATGAACGTGCTCAGTCTTTGTACCCGCAAGCGGTTATATCTGGATCACCGGTGGACGTGCATCGATCAGTACGATCGGTCCCGTTGGTCGATTATTATGTCAGTGTTGGTTGAAAAACACGAGGAAAGTGATGCTTCCCGAGAGGGACATTCGACGAGAGAGGACAATGGGAGGAGGACGGGAAACGTTGTTCGCCGCGAAGAGAGAAGCTTCTCTGTCGGGAGAAAAGGTTCATGTGAACGACCCCGATGAGAACGGACGTTCGTTTTCAACGGTAGACACGGAGTGTTGCGCGAAAGCGGCGACAAGATGCAGAAATCAGTGCTCTAAGGCGAAACGATTGTTCGCCTCGACACAATCGGACGGTGTCTCCTCTATTTTCCGTCGAAAACCGTGGCCACTTTCCTCGTATCCGTTTCCTAGTCGACTTTCTCCGGTGGACCCGGTATCGCGTCGTCATAGTCATCCATCATACTTGAAATGTCTCCCGAATTAGCATATTCTCCTTGCATCATTTTTATCACGGCACAAACAGGTGAATACGGTTTGCTTTTACGTGTCTCCGAAAAGAACGGAGATAGCAGCGAATTCAGGATAAAGTTTCAATCAGAATCTTTAATTTAATTGAATTAATCTCATTATTTAATTGAATACAATGTAATTTAATCCGTTTGCAATTATAATTCGTCAAGTAATTCAATTGTAATTCAACACAACTCCGGTCCCGGTCCTGTCGACTCGGATCACGGATCGTCGCTTCGATCCGATGGAACGCGGCATTCTTTTCCTTCCATCATTTTCTTCGATCATCGATCGGCGTAGTTCAACCTCAAACTATTCTTGCGGGGAATTCCTAATTGCTTCCTAACAAATCGAATGCACACTTGAACAGGAAAAACGTCTGAAAATTACCATTTCCACCGAAGAATGAGAGGAAGCTCGAGTCCAACATGACTCTTTATGGTGCCCTGATTGTTCTGGTACATGAAAAGCGTCATAAAACTGTGGGAAGTCTTCGCGAGCTTATGTAAACCTTCGTTTTCGCAGAGAGGAAAGAATCCACTGTCGAGGTTCCGCGAAAAGACTTGAGCGATGTAAAAATAATTCGAAAAGAAGACGGCTCGCGTGGAAAACACCTCGGAAGGCTGAAATGCGGAAAGTCGACTTCGGTGTTGCCCTTTACAATTTTCCAGCGCACATATCGACAACCTAAGACTGTGTAAAACTTCGAAGCAGGATTTCTCGGGCGACGCGAGCAAATTAACGATGTTGCTCGGATGTTGTCGACTTAACGACGTTGCTCCCTTATCTCAAAATGAATTCTCCTTATCGTGAACGTCGCGAGACGATCTGTGGAGAATTAACATTTACCTATCCGACTCTGTTGATAATGGACATCTGGACGATAAAAATCGTGGGTACTCGGCAGGAAAAATCGTTCCACGGCTCGGATCGTTGAACAAACGCGATTTCCTTGGAGCGTGGGGAATAAGTCACGATCGGGATGATATCATTACATTGATTACGCGTTAAACTGCGTAATTGAAAACGGGGGGAGAAGCCGAGATACAGGGAGAGAGAGAGAGAGAGAGAGGGGGGGGGGAAATTACGGCGGCTTCCGGCATGAAATTCAGCCCGCGTAATTCCAGTTTTCTTTCAGGCCTGTCCGAAGAAACGCAATGATCTCATCCAGTGTGCACTCGCTCCTCCTCTTTGAGGAAGCGATAAAAACCGTTACAGTTACCCAGAGGCAGGAATTCGGGTGGATGAAGCAACGAATGTCGACGAGAGCCAGGCCGCTCCGCTGTCTTGTCGATGGTCAGGTTACTGGTTTCCTGCTTCTGATTAGTTAGCGAGTTGGGCGACAGTTAGCTTCTCGTTTTGGTGGCGCGAGTCAACCGCGATTTGTCAATGTATCGGTGCCCGAGATTTATCGTGTCCTTTCCATCGAACCCTTCAATTTCGAAAAACTGCTCCTTCCTGCGGGATTATTATCCTTGATTGAGGGACATTAGTCTTGTGAACGGTTCTGCATCCTTTCGGGTCGGTGCTCGTTTTTCCTGGACGTCCTACAGACATCCTTTTCCGTCTCGATCCTCCATTGATCAACTTCCTTAACCCTCACTAACTGAATCTGCCCCTCAAATTGACGCAGTGGTAAACGCTCGATAGAAGGTACCCAGTTATATCTCGATGTTCTCTTGCTGAAATTGATGAGCAAACTGCGGATCTTTATGCAAAATAAAAATATTCTGCATTGATCGTGAGAAGCAGGAAGAAAATACAAATTGATTTCATCCCTTGATGATTTTGTTACATTAAAAACGTTACACGCAGCTCTGCTCTTCACAGAAATAACGAGTTCGTATTTACAACGAATTTAGTGGGTTAAAGAATTTGCAACCCATTATTTGCCGCGGCTGGACCTATTTCAGATCATATTTTACCAGGGAGACTTTAGAACGTTCGACAAACTTTTCCCGCATAAATATCACGAGAGTGCAAGAAAGTTTATGGAAAGAGTTGAGCAATACCCTCGTGAAACTTGTTTTCCCGGTTGGCAGTCTTGTAATATTACTATACAGTTATTTAGTTTTTGGCGCCATTCGAAGATTGTGCCGTTGGATTGAGAAAAGATATGAGAAATTTGTGGGAACAAACTTTGTCATCGAAGCTGTTAGCGTCGTCGTCTCCGAGGGATAGTCAGCCGACCGATGGAATTTCCGAATTAGGCGAATGTGGAAGACAAAAGGCGACTAAGTAGCGCGCGCGTACACCGGCGTAAAAAGCTTTTGTTGTAGCGTTGCGCGTAAGTCGTAACGGTACCAGGCCACTTTCATTTGTGAGCGCGTATCTAATACGAGGCGCACATGTGGGTTGGCGGGCGTAGATATACATACATAGTATACGGTACAGTGAAATAAAACGCTCGTTTCGGGACGCGCGCCGGAACCCATTACGAGCAACGACTCGTAAATAAAATCATTCCACGGTTTAATCGTCGGATCAAGACCGCCGTATAGCCCGAAACACCCGCGACCGTACCATAAGTTGCCCCGTGAAACCGATCGTTGTCGACTGCGAGCGGTTAGATCGCCCAATTTTCGAAGAACGTTGATTGATCATCGAAGAAATGAATCCCCGTATCCGATTTCGCTGTGATTCTTCGTACTATGCAATTCCGATGCTATAGAAACTCGATTTTGCTTTGGAACAACTTCGTACACCTTCTAAAAACGAATAACTTTTTCAAAATTGGACAGCTTGAGATTTCTTGAGACGTTAAAAGGATCAGTTCGCTAGCTAATGTGTAAATAATTTTTTCTGAGATTGTATCGAAGTGGGAAAGGTGTTGTCCCTTGGCACACGTTCCGCCGATCTGTTTTCTTCGTTCGTGTATCACATACGAAACGAGGCGATGTCATCGGTAGAATGACGCTCATGCTAAATCCGCCAGCGGCGCTCGTGAAAGTTTGAATTCCGCTTAAAGGAACGAGCAGGTACCGCTATTCGTGAACGACATACGGTTCACATTGGTGAATCGTTGGCAACGGGCACGATTACCTCGTCTTCGTCGAAACGACGCGACGCGACGCGACGCGACGTTCGTTCGTCTCGCTCGTGGCACTAATCGATGTCGCAATTAATCGACGAAGGACCCATTAAAATTCTTCTCAGGTTCAATCACCCCGAGAACTCTTACACGGTCGCGATACATAGACCTTTATGCAAAATCAAAATTGACTAGGTTTTTTAATCGGCTTGAAAAGTCGAACACAGTATAACAATAATCTTGAATTCTCCTAACGTCTCCCCAGTTTCGTCTCATTCGTTTTATCATAAAGGCATAAAGATCCGCAGTCTGCTTATTACAATTTTCATTTTGCACAAAAATCCGCAGTCTAGTAACAAGACCATCGCGTTAAAAACATCCCGAATCCTAACTGAAACTTATTGAACACCCCTAAACGTCATTGCCCTGTTTATTAGGTGCAGCTTTAAATGTAAAATTATAATAACTACGTCCGTTTCTATAAAAATGTCAGCCACCTCCAAAACTGCCAAATCGAGAATGTACTTCAAACCTGACACACTGTCCACCGTGCGACAAGTGGGTCACGCGAATTCCTACAAAAACACACCGAACTGTCCCCGGTCGTTAACAAGTACCGTAAATATCGCAGCCATCTTGCGGCCAACAAAATCGCAATGCTCCCCGACATACCTCTAAACCCCCTGACAGAAACAGAACTAATTCCCTTACCAGTCCTTGGGAACCTGACCGCATCCTTTCATTCCAATTACATAGGATCAATTCCGAGTGCACTGAATGCACGGTACGGGTAAACGGGTTGCGATCCGAAGGACGCTGCTCGGAGGCCTTGAGACGTGGTCATAACCTTACCTTGGTTGATACCGGCGAGCTTAACGATGAAGACTTGGTGGTCAGAGTGCAGCAACAGACGGCGTCATCCCTGTGGAGCCGGGATTGTAGATCAGTCCGTTCTTCAAGGAGAAGACCGACTGAAGACGACAGGTTGCGATATTAATCCGTGGATCGAAAATCACAGGGACCGCGGATGGGATCGTGGTCCGTGATCCAGATTCGCGATTTAGGGTGGTTGACGCGCGGATAGAAAAAAGAATTGCGAACAAGGGGCGAATGGTCGACGGGCGGTACGAGCTCTCGATTCCTCGACTATTCCACGGGGCGGTACGAACGCGAAGCTCGTACCGATCGAACTGGTTTGCCGGTGATCCTGGCGCGGTTCACGACTTCTGGATCACCGATCCAGGTGCTCTCGGGTGCGCTCCGCGTGCACGAATCCTGCCGCGGCGCATCGGCTGTTCGTGAAGCAGGCCCCACCACCTAGCCCAGGCTAAACTACAGGACAATTCCGCATGGTAGACCATGCCAGGGTCGAGGATACAGCCTCGTGTCGGGGACTTTAGCACCGGCTCGAGGTGAGGTGGTGGCAATGACCGTTCTCCTCCGTTGAACCTCTCCTTCTAGACGGGACGGTCGTCCTTGTCGCACGCCGAGAGCCACGACGCCACGTTTCCTCGGCTCTCGGCCTCTTCCTCCACCTCTTCGGCTTCGCGAGGGGCCTGTTCGGTCACTCTTCTAAACCCCCCTCCCTCTCCTTCTATCTCCCTCTCCGTTGCTTCAGCCGTGGGTCTTGGCTTCTCTTTCTGTCGACTCTGCCACCAGTCCCCACTTCGACCTGGTTGTGTCGTCGCAGGTCGCCGGATGCCCGAAGGAAACACGTACCAGCTATGATATTATTATTCTCACCCTTTCTTTTTTTTACCCCTCCCAGCCCCGTTCGCAAATTGCAGCAGCTACCGACCATCACGGGCCCACTACAGGGCCCCCATATAGTTGCAATTCATTACTCCCCTCGTAGCTACTGCCTTCACTCGTGGATTCGTTCGTTATTGAGGTCATACGGCGACTAGATCGAGATCCTGATCTATCAACGAATAATCCGCAGGATGAACCGGCTTAGTACACGATTGCGCGGAGCCCTATAAATCAGTAGTGCGATAACGACCGATGACCAACGCAAAACCAAGGAATCGCTCAAAAGCGATAACACTAATCCTACTTAAACCATCGTAGCTGTATTTATCTATGCATAAGCAATTTCTATTTCGTCGAATCACCACCAGAAATTGTTCAAATCTGCTTTGACTCTCTTGCCTGTAAAAGGAGGAATGAAGCGATAAAATTCGTATATATATTAAGTTAGAGAATGTCAGAATGAAGTCAACACTCAAAGCAGAGGATTATAGTGTAATACTGAATCGTACAGCTACCTCCCACGAGAAACATTGCGTACTATACTCACTGCCGCAACTGCCTCTTGATTGCGGGAGATCTCGTTAAGACCGAGCATATGCTCGCTCCGGTAAAACGGGAATAGTTATCTGAGTGACGTTTAATTTTTGGTCGCAGGAGAATATCGTCCGTCACAGGATTGTTTGCCGAAGGTTTTCCGTTGTATTGACACGCACATTAACAACAGACTGGACGCATGACGGAAAACGACGCCGCGGCGCCGCTCGAATTGCATGTGTGTCATAGCTTTATCGAAAAATCCAATTTGCCCGATGAACGAACGGAACGCCGACGGGGGAAGGTGTGATACGGTTCGACCGCTAAATGAGAAACGCAGACACAATCGTGACAGATTCTGCCCTTTAAAAAGACAGCTCCCGTGATATTTATTATATCAGTCTGCTCGTGATTAAACGAGAATCGGTATCGGTATAATTTAGTAGCCGGATGGATTGCGCGCAATAAATTATTTTAGCACAGCCTTTTAACCAGTTTATACATTCTGACGCAAAGCGGCGCCATTTTTGTGGTCATTACTCGCAAACAGATGGCCACCGCGCGCCGATGATCCACTGGCAAACGCGTTACACATTGAATTATCGTTTCCAATATTTCATTCCGCTCTTAGATATTTCATTTCGCAATCACCGGGCTTTTGCGGAATTCATTATCCCGGTTGCGGAGCGAATATCGTGCCGGGACAAACGGATCATTGCAAATTTTATATTTGATTACGACCGAGCCCGAACGTGCATATTAATTCGCGGCGATTCGTTTATTTCTATAAGGTCGTTCGGAAAGTAATTTCGCTTTTCGTATGGAGATTATTTTTTTTTCTTGTAAATGTATATTCTTTTTGCTTGCATATTCTAATTGACATTAACACATGACCTTTAGGTGAACTCTGACTTCCATCAAAGAATCATTACACTCTGTCGATCGTTTTAGTACATTTGTGTTCGTTTTGAACACATTGCAAAGCGTTCACCTTGTGATACCATTTACATTGCATTAAAAACATTTCTTATGTCATCAAAAATAAGGGAGATATTTAGGTGGTTACATTTAGGTGGACCACCCTGTACACATACGGTGGCACAGAAAAGTGTTCGTACGCCCTTTAAAGCAGAATAACCTTTTTATTATTGTACCAAAACGACCTGATGTTTTGTAAGCAATTAGAAGCATTGGTTTACTAATACGCAAAAAAAGAATTTTCCAAAAATTATAATTTACAAGGTTGCATGCAAAAATAAAAAAGACAGTTTTTAAAACTGTTTTATTTGGGCCCTTATTGAAAATTTGAAATATATGTTTTGTAGATACATGTTAGTTATACGCATACTGAAAATTTCATCGAAATCGGTTGACGCAGAAAAAACGACACGCATTGAAAGATGTACGATTCTGTGGATTGTAAGTAGAAACTGATCAAATCGAAATTTTTTTTGCACTTCATTCGATGCTTCTAATTGCTTACAAAACATCAGGTCGTTTGGTACAATTATAAAAAAGTTATTCTGTTTTAAAGGGTGTCCGAACACTTTTATGGGCCACTGTAGTTGTCTCCTAATAATTTAGGGACCCGACCCTGGTCCCAACTGGTTCCGCGATTTCATCGTTATGTCCATCACGACTTTCGTTGGCCACGTGCCCAAGACGAAGAGATTACATCGTCGCCGTTATCGGGCAATCCTAAGTTTCGCGAAGTCCTCCTCACCGGGGCTTAACGATCTTAAAATTGCCGGACGTATAGCTCGGTTATTTGTTTCGTATAGGGCGCGTGGATGTCCCGTTCGACCTACATGCGCTGATGCAGCGGGAACGGAAGGAATCGGTGGGTGGGACTCGTTTCATTTTAAATATAAAGTAGCTCGAGGGAAAGCCACGCACAGTGATTTCACCCTCGCAGATTTCTCTCTAGCCATGTATTCGGGGATAAATAGGAAATCGATCGAGACATTAGCGGACGTGGATTCGCGCAGGACTTTTATCGCATTTTTATTGGATCGATAGAACTAAAGAAAGAGCGGTTTTCGGGAAAGAAGTTGTTCCAAGTATATCAAGAGTTCTCCCAATGAAGTCATTATAGATTGTGGGCACCTGGACGTGTGTGGTTAGCCGAGTGGTATTGCAAGTCAAGCGAGCGAGGTTCGCGTCACTGATTGGGATGGGTGACGCACAGAGTTGTGCTAATTCAATTACATTGTAATTCAATTACAAAGTACTTTACAATTGTACTCTAATTGAAATTACGAATTACATTCTAATTTAATTGAACGACGATCTGAATTATAAATTACAATATGACTGAATTACAATGTAATTCAATTACCTTGTAATTATAATTCCTGGAGTAATTCAATTGTAATTCTGCACAACTCCCTGGAGACGCAGACCTTCTTGTCCCATGAAATCATTAATTTCGAATTTTATTTGTACCATAGTTGGTGGAGTGTTTCAGGGTGGTTTCAGTATTATATCAATCTTCAAAGGTGTGTGATACTCCAAGGTCATTGGGCAGACAAAAAAGGGTTGTCACTCAGAGGATATTCCGACGAATACAAAAAGGGATATGCAATCTTTTAAGGGCCAGTATATTCCCCTGAGGTGTCATAGGGAATACACTGGCGAGGTACTTACCAGTAAAAATAGGTCATCAAGAATGAAAAGTGTTACCCGTACTCCCAAAGGGTAAGGGTTTTCTCGGTTGGAGTACAAGATCCAGTCCTGAAAAAAGATCTCGCAAGAATTTGCGAGGCGCGACTTCTCCTTCGAAAAAATTCTCGAGTTTCGTGCTCGCAGGTGAATTCTTTCAAAGAAGAAATTCTTGATCTTCTCGCTTCTCGATCGGAGTGACACTGATCCGACTTGGACGCCTGCAACGCGTATCGTCATGTCTGGGATGAAAGCGGAGCGCGTCTCACTGAGAAACGTTTTTATCCGTTTGTCGTTTGATCGTTAAAAGGATCGGCGAGCGAGTACGAGGATCCTTTGCGCGACTGTAATATTCGTTTTTATGTTTCACGACAGTCCCGTTTCATTATATATCCGCGACGAAGCTGCGTTTCGACGCAATCTGATTGCGCGTTCGCCGAGGTTTATTGTCCGCCAGGAAGACAACTCGAGCCTCGGATACTTCTGTTTTCCGCGGTTCAATCTTATGAAATCATTTGCGACCCTCGGTATCGTTGACTCGATCGAACAACTCTCATTGTCGACAATAGAGGTTGGCGTGTTCTTTTTCGAGGCAGCGTATGGCAGCGCTTATTAATTTCGCGCGTCGAATTTCGAAGTCGAAACGCGACTTTGGATCGAAAGGAAAAGGATCCACGGCCGGACAGAGGCGAAGGCTGTGCTGGTGGGGTAGGATCTCGTGGATTGGCTGCGCGATAGATGGGCTTCAGCCGAGGGGATGCGTCGGAGGGTGCGTTCTCAGGTATATATACTCCTGTCGGTGGCACGAGCGGCCGATCCGAACTTCGAAATCGTCCGTCTGGATACAGAAAAGGTTTTCTCGTCGACACATAACCTCGCAAACCTTCGCAAAACCTCGAAACGACGTACCCGATCCATCGGTGAGTAGGTGTTCCGAAAGCAGATCATATTCCTGCAATCGATCGTGTACTGAAAAATTGTGCTGTGAATTCCTGTGATGTGTGTCAACGCGCGTAATTGTACAACGTAATTGTTAAACAGTGATTCTTGAATTCGAAATACGTTATCAATTATACACTCTCTCCAAGTGCATTTCCTTCTTTAATAATTTTAGTTACTCGAGAATAATATACAATTTTTAATACATTTTTTAAATAAACCCATAAAATCCGTAGTTTAGTAACAATGGATAGATTGATTGTTTTATTTTACTGTGGTCCTTCGTCGAGCTGCAATTGTTCCTAAAAAATTACTATTACTCGACGAGGTTGCTATTTAATCCGGTTAATTAAATCTGCTTTTTGTTTAATTGTTTTACGTCGCTTCTTAAACTGCTATGGTCAATTATTATGTGAATTCCGAACCACCTTTGGGCATCACAGTTAAAATGGCACATGGATTTGAATCCGGTTAATTTAGTCTCGACGCTAGACTCTAATTAATTTAATTTAATTGAGCTTTAATCATTTGAATTTTGTATGCGGATTCCTGTGGCAGTCTTTCATCGCTTGTTCGTGTTTCTTTGAATTGCATTCTTCGGGGAGAAGAATTGTGATTTATAAAAATGTTTGAGAAAGAATCGATTGACCCACCAGATATAGCCGTTTGAGTGTAAGCCGTGTCCTAGAGGAATTATTTTCTTGACGTTTCGGATTCGAAGACACATCTGATTTCACTGACGAGGTCTTTCAATTCAGAATTTCTGTGTATCGAACAGTGGACTGAAATTTTCGGTAGATTCCGCGACGAATGGGTTAAATAACGCTGACATTTTCGCGGACAAAGGGTAGCCTGTCCCCGAGGAAGACCGAACGCGTTCCGGCACCGGTGTGTCCTGCGGGAGTATTCTTCCTCTTCTTTGCGCGGCTTTGTCACGGGATTATCGAGCTCGCGGGAGTGCCTTTTATGCGGTAGTTTTCACCTAACGATGTGTATTCTTTTAGACCACGGGCTGCTATAAAACGAGAGGGACGGTCGATTCGGTGTGTTTCCCGGCTTTATGAAGACTGACCGTGGGACGAGATAATTCGACATCCGGACGGCGGCATGGTCTCGCGAACGTGCCGTAAACACGCTGAATCGAGACGTGCTCCATAAAATTCGGTCGCTTCATGTTCGACGAACATCGTCGCGTTTAAGCATTTTTCTCCGGCGATTTTCGAATCGAAACGTTTACATTAGGACTAGATTGCGGATTATTTCCCAATTTTGTGGGCCGTTGTCGAAAAATGGTTCCAGGAAAAATGTCGAATTATACCCAGACTCTGCGCGATTTTTATCGTTCACGAATTCTCGTTCACGACTGTGCGTACTTTGCAGAGCACAGAGTATATCTCGATGCAGAGAATGCGATCGTGTCAGAACGCGGTCTACCTCTTGGCCGCCATCGTCGTTCTGCAGACAACGATGGTTCATTGCGAACCTAATCCAGAACCAACCAGGAGAGTGGAGATCACTAATTGGGATGATTTGCGGAAGTATCTGGATCACCTGACAGATCTATACACGCTGAACGGGAAAGCCAGGTAAAAAAGCAGGGAAATAATGTTCTGCTTTCTGCAAACAATTAAACCGACTTCGAAAAAACGCATTGAAAAAATGCACTGAAAAGTATGTAACTATTTAATTTGTATGAATGCACACGAATTTAAATACAATACAATCTTTTCGGAGGCGGCGCAAAATTGAAAATTTTCGACACTGGAAATTACGAAAATCCGTAAATTCTTCCACATGCTTTCACGTATTAACGTATCTTCTCTTTCCACATACTGATTTCCAAGTCCATCATATTCCAATGAAATCGTAATCAGCAAAATCTGTCTCTCAATTGGAAAATTTTTTTTTGCAGTATATTTTTTTATTTTCTACTTTTTATTTTGTACACTACGTAAGAAACGGCACATACAGATCGAATTGAGTAACCCCCTGCTTTTTCGAAGTCGGTTAACAACAATTTTCATTTAGCATAAAGATCCGCAGTCTACTTCAAAGCCATGAATGTCTATAAACACATGCATCGATCGATCAAAAATAAGTAATGTATTTATCGCGTGGAATATTTTCGTCGATCGCGAAGGCCAAACGCAAAAGTGCAGTTGTACCGAATTGCGATTTTCGATACGATCACCGCATTCTCGCTAATCACCCGATGACAATTCGTAATGATGAATGAAACCAATTAGGTATGGCAAAAGGGGAGAGATTCCAACCGCTGAGTCTCCAGTCGGTCGCAACTGGGACGCCATGAAGTTTTTGGACGCTTCACAGGATTCTCAGCAACAGCAACAACATCAACAACCGAGATACGACCAACGGAGGCTGGCCAATCGTCAGTTTCTTCGCGAGATGGAAAGCTCCGAGGGTGGGAAACATGCATCGAGGCCGTATCAAATGCTGGACGTAGTGGAGAAATACTATGACGGTGTGCAATAAAGCTCGACGCGGTCTCTGGCCGCGACGCGCGTATTCATCCTCGCCGCGACGACGTGCAGACCCCTTCTTCTCCTTTCTCTCCCACGGGAATGTTCCCTCGATCTTGCTCTCGAAGGCAATTCGAAAAATTCGCAGCCTAACAGTCAGCGACGATATTTGAGTCAGCTTATAAATCGGATGAGCCGGATTTCGGCTGCAGACGATCTAAGATTGCGTTTAAAAATCAAAGTGAAAACAATGTTTATCTGCGACTGTTTCATCATTGTTTCAGAGAAATTGTGTCCTTCGAAACAGGCTGCGAAACGTTCGAATTGCTCTTTCAAGTCGGACGGAGCATGATCGATCTACGATTGGAAATAAAACAATATGCCAGACGAGTTTGATTCGCATATTTTATTGTCGTTGAAGCCGAATACAGAATAAGAAACGCAGAGTAGAGAATTAAATAGTTAATCGCTTAAAACAAGCCGCATTCTCGGACGGCGGGGATTGGGCTCGTCATTATCCCACCCGGGGTTGTTAACGTTCCATCGAGTCAACAGGTTCTCAGCAGTCATAGTTCTATTTACATTAAGTCCGAGGAGAAACGTTGATCTCGAACAATGTAAGGCTTCGGATGGGTTTAGTTGTAGCTGTCACGAAATAGTCAGAAACCGTCCAAGGGCAAGATTCGGTTAATGCCCACACGCTTCATAGTCGGCAGGCGTTGGCTTACAGCCACGTACGTTCTCGGGGCGGTCACATACGCAGAGCTTGGGATTGAAGACCAAGTTTTGTAGACAGCACACGGGATTTTTGTCAACGTCGTAGTACATCTTGCAGTTCGTTGGGTGAGGTACCTTGCCAATGATGGGACAACGCCATGGAATGGGCGTGGGGGAAATCGTGGGTACAGTGGGTACAGTGGGTACAGTGGGTACAGTGGGTACAG
>CM052319.1:23916412-23958916 GCA_028455605.1 Lasioglossum malachurum
TTTATCCAGGGGGCATACTTTCGGCGTTTCTTCGCCGTTCACACATAGGTAATATTGGTGACAGTCGCTTGGGTTCGGCACAAGCGTGACACCTGGAACCTTTGGACAATTATTCGACACGTAGTTCTCTTGGGGAAACGCAATCGCTGCCGTAACTAGCGCTAACAAGCACAGCCCTGGAATAGATATCATTTGAATGAATCGTCTGTACGTGTCGACATGAAATCGACACGTATGAATAGAAATAATGTTTTAATTTATTTTTGTCCAGCGAGTACTCACGTTTCATGGCGATCAACATTGAATTCCTCGATATTAGGGTATCCTCCACGCTGTTGTTCATCAAACGTCGAACAACTGTGTACCACACGTAAAGGAAACCATTTTTATACAGTGCGAAATGTCTTATCGGCTGTGCAGATCGTCGGATGAATGCTACATCGAGTATAGTGTGTATAGTTGTTCACACAAACCGCAAGAGCAAGAGTCGAATGAGATTTATATTAATGAATCCATCAGAGATCTGTTCTACCAAGAAAGCTTTATCTATTTCGGCAAATATTTGTTGTTTAATCGTCGTGGATAATTTGCATACAGGTGGTCCTGATTTCTGAAGTATTATACGATAGCCGTCGCTGGAATACTACACAAGTGTTCTATGACATAAGAGTCCCTAATATGATTTTGATATGAGTCCCTAATATAATTATGATATGAGCCCCTAATATAATTATTATCATATGACTATAAAGTATTGAGCTTGAGTAGTTTAAGTAGTTGAAGTAGTCGTGGGAGCTTGAGTAGTTGAAGTAGTTGTGGGAGATTTAACATATTTAGCCATTTTGACTGCCACCTCGGTCATATGACCGACACAATTTTTTGCTCCAAATCTGAAAATCAAGTTTTACTGCAATCTATTCAGTACACCAGATTTTATCAGACTACACGAGGCGTGGGGACATTACAAACATCACTTTCTATTCTTACATTGTTAAATAAGTATATTTTATTTTACAAGGCAGTTTTGGGCACTGGTGTGGCACTAAAGGTGTTAAGATAGAAGGGATTTAGTGCATGTAGTTTCCGAGAACAATCACAACGGCAGCAATTCGAAACGTGAGATCATTCTTTGCGTGTATTGCGCATTATTCGGAATTTGATCAGCCGTGCGTCGTTTTTCCAGTAACAGTAACAGTTATCAGATCTGTTATCTCATTTCACGATAGTCTTCCTCGTTGTTTAATCGAAGGAGGAAGTTTAGTCGACACATTTTGACTAGGATCTTATCGTAAGCCGAACTAAAAAAGCATACTTAGCGCGTATGTTTCGTAGATAACATTTTTTTCGCGGTTACGTGATATCGATCAGACGGTCGCATTTCGGTCAATCGAACTTCTAGCTCGTTCAAATTCCTCGCCTTTAAATTATCTTCACGGCTGCGATAATCAGACAGGAAGGGATTTGAATTATGTAGATGTGTCGCCATTTCCATTCAACCATTTCCTCCTGTTAATTGTGTCTTCAAAAAATCCGGGATCCGCCATTCGTACACATAACTTTAATTTTACGCTTCTTAATTTTTTGTTGGAGTCTTCTTCATTAATTCTTTTACTTAACCACGCCATTTTCTTTCTTGAGAACCTTTAGACTTTGGGGACAAATACTTTAAACATTGTTTATTTCTGGAGATGGGCAGATCATTTTTATTTCGCATAAAAATCGACAGTCTACGCGAGAAACATTCTGTATTCGCACTTCTGAATTTCGGGAACAAATGCCTTAATTATTGTTTATTCATAGAGATGGACAGATCATTTTTATTTTGCATAAAAATCGACAGTGTACTTATTACCATTTTAAGCGGTTGTAAAAGCCAAGGAAGTCACAGAAAAAATACAGACTAATGGAGCGAATTGTTTTCATTTATTTGTCGTTCGTGTGGTGTATTAGGGAACAATTGTAACGCCGAGGATTGTACAGGTTATATTTTTCAGTTTCTGTTGTCGAGGATAGATGCTGAGGATCGAGATCTCCCTAGTTGTTGAGTTTCCATCAATCTGGATCTTGCAAGTTGGCATCGTGAGATGATTCGGTAGAGCGGTTCTGGTTCGTTGAACGGTGCGCGTCGCCCCTGCACTCTGAATTGTTAAGATGTTGTAAATCAGTGATTAGGTATAAAAATTTCATACATTATGGGTTAATATTAAATCTACCACGGTCAGATGACCGGTTTCGTATTACATGATTATTGAAGTTATAAAAACGCTTTCACATATAATGAAAATCGTACAAAGTTTACATAAATTCAATCTTCTCAGTACTATAATACTTCTGTATGTTTTTTGCGCTTGGTTAAGACAGCGAAGGCTATGATTGCAAACTTACGAGCACGTTCGCTGTGCAGATTAGAAAAGCTTGGGCAATGTGCCGGTCTTTTTCACGCAGACCTCGACGACGTCGTCGCTGAAATACATCTTGCATTTAGAAGTGTCGGTACAGGTACCGTTCTCACCCGGTCCTGGTTTGCAGCAATTTTCATTTGGAAGAACGCACGCTTGTGCAGTTTTGTCGAAACACCATTTGACTTTCCCTATAAATGGGCAATCCATCGACACTTTTACTGTATTCTTGCACTCATAGTACTTTGTGCAATCGGTCTCGTGAGGCAAAAACTTCTTTTCGCCATTCGTTGGACATTCTTCTGCCTCGGAAAGAGCTATCATCGCGGCTGCAACCGCCAGGAAGCACAAGCCTGAAACTTCACAGTTAAAGAACATTACAAATGAGTTAGTGGTACTAGATCTTCTTATACAGTCAGTCGCGCAGACTTTCAATCAGAATAACTTTTTGTCTAGCAAGTTAGAAGAATTACAGTAAAGTCGCGATTTCTATCCCTGAGAGTCTCCACGATCTCTTGTCTACCCATTCTACTGAGGGGCAACGCCGCAGGGGCCACGAAGCTCGAGCTGCCTCGGTCGCCGAGCAGTGTAAGCATGGCGCGTAATCTGATCTCGGGTCGGGTATATCGGTGTGAACCACTACTAATCCAATTACAAAACTTCTTTATTTGTCATTATTTTCTTACGGGACTTTCACCAACTTATTTGAGCATTTTTCTGACTGAAATGACACTAATCACGATATAATTTCAACTGTATTTAGCGGTTTAATTGACGATGAAAGTTTCGGGCGCGAAGTTTCAAATGCAATTTTCTCGGAAAATCTTGAGAAGTGCGCGCTATAGCTTTGCGAAATTACATATGGAGACGAAATCTTCAAATACTGCAAGTTTCAGGAAAATTCGTGACCCGTCGACCACGCCCTCTCCTTGTCAGATTCGCCACTCGAGTGCTAATGGTTAAGACGAGTCTTTCATAGATTCGTATGGATGTAATTGTCTAACAGTGCGAATACTTACGTTTCATGACGAGCGATGATCTGTTTCTGTGAGTTTATAGTACACGGTACGCGTCAATGGTACTGACTCGAAGAATAACTGTAGACCCATACGGAACAGGGATCATTTTTATACACTGCAAAAAAGTCTTATCGGCTACGGGGATTGTCAGATGGAAGTGAAATATTCACAGTTTGGATAGCTGTTCACACAAGCCATACGAACACGTGTGGTCTCTATTCATTAATCAAGCGAAAATCCGTTTGCCGGGAATGCTATGTGTACATTTCATTTGTCTTTCCATTGTCTGCCAGATACTTCATAGATTCTAGAGTCTCGGCACGACAGCCAACAACAATTTGCATACACGTGGTCCCACTCTAACGGATCTGTGGCTGTGCGTTAGTCGAAATAAACAAAACAAAATTGTACAAATAGCATTTGAACATTTCGAGCAGCGCAGGTGGCACGCGCATCAACTTCGTTTGTTTATCTTTAAATAAGCCGATACGTTTCAAGCATCCTCTGCTTATCTTTTAATAGAGCGCTAATGAACCGGCGATTAAAAATAATTCGTGGAAACTTCGGCAACTTATATTTGCGTATAGAATGTCAATGCAGGTGTTCAAAATGCCGTGAAGCAGAATTTTTATATATCTTAAAACATACTACGATCGCTGCGGCCGTTAGTTGTTCGCAAGTATAAAAATTCGAATTACAATCACGAATGTAAAAAATGTAAGGATAAGTGTACGGTCTTCCATACAAACAATTTTGGAAACATTACGTTTATTATCCTCTGTCAATTTCTTTTTAATGTTACGTTCACAGAGATACGTACGATCACTTTGATAAATACATTCGTGTTATTTCGATTAGGTAATTAAGAAAGGTGTTACCGGCTGATTGGCTCGAGCATTTTCACGTAAGACGATCTCGGAAGTTGACGCAACGAATATGGCGCCCGCGACCCCTATTCTGGATAAAACGAGCGTTACGAGATAATTGGTAATCTTCGTTTGCGTATTGCGGTGAAAGGACGGAAGCGAATGATAGCATCGAACAAGTTCTCGTTTTTATCGGCCGACAGTCCAAAGTATGGATATTAACATTAACACGTTCCGTGACACGTGTACCACTGATGATACACGTTTAACTTCAGACCGCGACATATTTATTTAACACGCGTTAAAAAATATATTTTATAACAAGTTTAACACTGTAGAATATACTGCCACCAAAAAGAATGAGGCAGTAACAAAGCCTGAATAAAAAATCGAGGGAAAACGGCTCGGCACGGAGCGTGTTGATGTATTATTCAGCGTAGTTCTAGCGTTAGGTGAAAAGGTACATTTTTATTTAATTTCTCAGAATTCACTTAGAAATTATTAACATTTGACAGCCCACGGCCAGTCGCATATTTGCTTGAATTTGTTAAACCGAAGTCCTTTTAGACACCATAACAGCGTTCTCGTACCGCAACGGCATTCGTAATAGCTGGAACAGTTTGCTGGATTCGGCAGACGTACTGTATTTGGACAATTGCGGGGACACTCTGGAATTGGCGAAGGAGATGTGGGAGCTTGAGTAGTTGAAGTAGTTGTGGGAGCTTGAGTGGTCGTGTTGGGGGACGGTATCGGTCTGATGCACTGGAAGTTGTTCGGATCGTCGCAGATCTGCTTGACATAATCAAATTCGAGTCCCTTCGGACATTCCTTATAAATAGCGTTACCGTTGACGCATTCGTAATACAAATTGCATCGGCACGGGTGCGGTAGCCTAACAGTCGTGTTCGATCCAGCGGGTGGGCAGACGAGATCAATGGCTTTGGGGATCAAAGTCGATCTATCAGAAATTTGGAGGTTGTATACAATTTTGCGAGTGCATCCCACTGAATTCTGCCAAGTGCAGAGACCTTTGACCTCATCGTAGTACAGTCCTCCTTTGCAGTGACTCAGAGTCTTCTGGCCGTCCTTGCAACGATAGTAAGAGCTGCAGTCTGTCTCGTGGGGCAACGTGGTCTCACCGTACGGTGGGCAATTCCTCTTGGGCGGCTCCCAGCCCTCGCAATGGCTGAAATCAGCTGCACCTGATGACATGCAGCTACCGGACGCCTGATCGAACAAATTCCCCGCGGGACAATCTCTTAGCACCCTCTCCCCGCGTGAGCATTCGTAATACTCGTCGCAGAAACACTCGTGCGGGAAACTCATGGTTGAGGATTCATCCGCCGGCCCACGTTCGGGATCGCACCGGAGAACACGCCGATCGCCATGGCGATCATGGCTGCGGTCACGAACATTGCTGAAATTATACGTCACTGTAATGTTCTGCACATTAACATTTGTTGCCACCGCAACCGGTCGTTTTGCAGGAATAGTTTCAGGGAAATCGGCTTCGGAAGCCTCCATCACGAAAAATTGCAAATTTTTCAAGATTTTCAGCCTTTTTACCACTTTTGATCGTTTATAGCTCGTAAACCAATTAACCAATTTCAATGAAATTTTCAGAGCGTATATCATTTATGCTAGTTGACCAAACACATTTTTTAAATTTTCGTTATTGGCACAGCGAAAAGAGTAGTAAAAATCAATTTTTACTATTTTTTTTTTCGCAATTCCGACCAAATGCATTTTTTAAAAATATTTTTTAGACATCATTTACTAAACTAATTCTTCTAGCCTTACAGAGAAATTGTTCACAAAAAAGTTATTCCGATTTAAAGTGTGTTGAATCAGTTATGCTCGTTAGTGTGTATATTACTTCATTACGTCATTCTATGTGCTCGATAAACATCAAAGAGCGTACTACCTCTACGATTTCTGAGCCTCCATACCCCCGAGACACAATGCGAGGGAAGATATGATCGGAACTGTTAAGATAGATGTGAACACTTTGTGTGTATAATAGAGAAAAAATGTTTACTTCGCATAAAGTTCCGTAGTCTAGTGATAATGAAATGTCGCATTCCAAATCATGTGCAATTTGATGAAGCAATGCAATGATGCAACGATGCAACGTTAAGAAGTCGTACTCACCAGTCATGTTGAGAGAGTGACGAGCACGCCGTTTGACAGCAGCACGCCGATTCAGATTAATTGCAAAAAGTTACAAAATCAAATTCATATCGCGGCTTTTATAAGGTAATCAGCTTATCAAAAATGGCTGTGTCGATATCGTAACGGATAATCATCGACTTCTATGAAACTAATCATCGTCGATTTGAACGCAATGAATTCATGCGACGAATTATTCTGGATTGCTCTTAAAGAGCCTGCTGCCGCTAACATTAAAGGAAACTTGTTCGCTGATAATGGTTGTTAACATCAAAATGCCGACAGGGTTCTTTTTAATGAGGAAACGATTCGATTAACCCGGGAAATACAAATGGGAATATCTAGTAAACACTGTTCTAGTACGATTAGACGATTTTTAATTTATTTTCGATATGTGAACGATACGTAGGTACTCGATACTTGCATCTAAAGACTGTGGAATATTCGAATATGCAGATATATCGCTAATTATAATTCTAAATACACATACAAGTACTTTCGTCAAACATTAGGTGTCCATAAAATCATCTCGGGCGGGGAGATACACTTGGTTCGACATGTGTCTAATAAAACACAGATTTTTTGCAACCGGGTACATTTCTTGGATAATCACAGGTTCCTAATTTCGGATTAAAGACCATACCGTATAGGCAAGACATAATGGTCTCCTCACCGTTCTCGCATTCATAGTACAATTTACAATCAGTCTTGTGTGGCAATTTCACGAAGCCAGTATCTGGACATACGCTACTCGCCGTAGATTTAGTAGGTGGTATCGTGCTAGGAAAGCTGGGTGATACAGTTGATGCAGAGGACGATGGTTCCGCATTGGTTGGTGCAGGAGACGATTCTGGTTCTACCGTGGTCGGTGCAGGAGACGATGCTGGTTCTACCGTGGTTGGTGCAACTGAGGATGGTCCTTCTGTAGACGGTTCCGACGAAGATGATTCCGCGGTGGTAGCTTCAGAGGATACTGGTACTTCTGGGGTGCCGTCAGATGATGATGGTTCCTCCGGAGTTGCCTCAGATGCTGATGGTTCCTCGGTGGTAGCTTCAGACCATGCTGGTTCTTCTGGGGTAGCTTCAGACGAGGCTGGTTCCTCTGGGGTTGCCTCAGACGTAGTCGGTTCCTCTGGGGTTGTCTCAGACCATGTCGGTTCCTCTGGGGTTGTCTCAGACCATGTCGGTTCCTCTGGAGTTGCCTCAGACGATGCTGGTTCCTCTGTGTTTGGTGCAGCCGAGGATGGTTCAACAGTAGACGACGCCGCAGTAGTTGGTCCATAGCAATTAAGGTCACACGTGCGTAAATCAGGGTTATAACAAAGTCTGGTATCCTCAAACCATGGGCAACTCATTTCTTTTTTGTGTCCATGCCTGCACACGTAATACTTGTGGATGTCTGCCTCGTGTGGAATGAGTGCGCCGTTCCACTTGTGTTTGCATTCCCAATCAATGTATCTTCCTTCAGACAGGAATGCCAATGTGGCACAGACTGCCAGTAAGTATAATCCTGAAACGTGTAAGATAAATTTAATCAGTTACACTCGAGCCCAGTTTACTATTGCATCACTACTTTTTACATTTAAAAACATGTTTGTATTCCATAAAATCTCGACTACAATTTCCTCTGTGGAACAATCAAATAAATAATTCGAAGGAATTATCTACGAGAGTTAAAGAGAATACAAACACTATTTCACCGAATTCTATGTTCATCGACTCAGCACTATCATCGCTCAGCAATTTTTTAAAACTGTACTGGTACTTCTTGTGGAACTAGTCTTTCTAATATAACAGTTATTCCATTGATAGAATCGCTAGAGTCTGAGTAATTGTATGAATATATTGATGCTATTGGACAAAAATGTTTTACCTTGTTTTCACAATGTATCGCGAGCAATGAACCTTGCGCACTTACCTCTCATAGCTTCTCACTTATTAAATCTCCGAGCGCGAATTGTTGTAATTTCGATGGCCAACTACTTTACAACTTTCGCTGTCGCATCTACTTTTATAAGCGTCCAGAAATCTTATCGATCGCTAGTAGTGCGATACTTAACGACGTCTCATCGTTAGTCGATTATCTGTCAAGATCTTGTTGCCTAGCACTATGTTGTATCCTGATAAACACTGTAAGTTAATTGTACAATCTTCAATCTGCTCTTAAAACGCCGTAACAGGATGATATTCGAAACCAATGATCTTTTTATTCTCTACATACTCACCCTGACTTTGAACAATTCGAAAATCACAGAGCCACTTATGGAATTTCGGGTCACAGTTATCGGAACCCTTTGCGAAGAGACGCGGAAGAGATTCCGAATTCATTTCTCCGAGTCATGCGAAAAAATATCAAGCACTGAAATGTTGCGAATATCGGTGACAATTCTTTTATCGAAGAGAACGGTGTAATTTTCCTACGAGAAATACTCGTCCGGCATGCGTCGTACGAAGTCGATCGTTACCGATTATGAAGCAACATTTATCGGATAAACGATCACCATTAGCTTCGCGATAATAGTCGGAACGATATTGAAACGTTCTGCCAGATCATTTTCGATGGCTGCGTCATGTCATTTTGGAAGAGCATCATCGGATACAGGTAAAACCACAATGTTGAAAGGTTTGCCGTATCCTTACCCGACGTGTATAAATTCCGCAAGACTTTATTCTTATCGTTAAGGTCCATCTGGGGATGTTTTCAACATAGTAATTCGTAGAACGATCTGTTAAGCTCGCAGAGCCTCGTGTACAGACGGCATTTCACGGAATGCTGATAACAACGAAAAGCCCATTCTATCAGCGATATTATCGTTCCGACAAGTGATTTAGGATAATTGTTCGTAACTCGCTGCCATATAATGCGTACTAAACGAATCGCTACTAGCCCGTCGATTTTTCTGTAAAATACAACAATAAGTTAAAAGTAAGTTAAACTAGCGTATTTCTATCTTCTTCGAAACGTTTAGCTATTCTAGTTGAACTAAATCCACAGTCTAATCATTCTAGCTTGACAGCAGAAATTGAACATGAACGAACTTCATAATCTCATAGTTTGAACTCGATCGGCAAAATTGGCTAGAATCCAGTCTCGTTGAAAATCTAGTTACACCGATGACTTTTGATGAGTATCCTAGTTTCGTATACAATAATCGCCTGTATAATTAACGTAGCGGTTTAGAGCATCAGAAAATATTCACTCTATGTCGAAGGGGTGGTGCAATTTTATTTCCCACCCTAAAATCATTCCTAAATATTACTCGCAAACAATTCACGACAGAGAGTGTCTAAAAAAACAAGTCAAGCAGCGTTTCTCCAAATATCGGTATCGGCCATCTCGTCGATAAGCACCCGTTCGAGATTATAGCGGACTCTACAGTACGATAAGTTCTCGAGTGCCGCCGCGGAAACAAAGAGTACAATTTTGCACGAGGTGACAATTCCGGTGTCCGGTTAATTATCTGAAAAACACATAGAAACAAGGATTCGAATAAAATACAACCTACAAACCACCCTTAACATCTTTATTCGTTTATTAAATGAGATTTACAAAAACGTCTTTCTCTGTCAACCGTCACAATTCAAATCGTTATTTATAAATATCCGAAAGGCGACGTCGCGTCGTTACTGTTTCTAATATCCAACATTCAGCGGAGTTCACGACGACATCATCACCTTACACTTTCACAAATAAAATCGTAAGGAATAAAGAAATGCAAAATTTTTTTCACGGGACCACCCCGGGGACATGCTCTACAAGATGCAAAAGGTTTCGTTCCGATTGGTCCATTCATCTCGGTGTAATCGGTGATCATACATAGAAAAAAAAAGCGAAAAGAAAAAACACATACAGATCGAAGTGAATAACCTTCTCCTTTTTCGAAGTTGGTTAAAAACAAGAACTGTACAGTTTATTACTATCTAATGTATGATCGTGATCATATCTGTTGTATTTATATTTCATATAAATCCGATTAATATCGGAATTAGTCGAAGTGTGATATAGGTGTTGAGAGTGATTAGTATAATCTGTCATATTGGCAATGAGAGGTTGGTAGGACATTAGGAAATAATCTTTCATTTTGGGAATTGAGAGAGAGAGAGAGAGAGAGAGATAAAATGGTAATTGTATAAGACGTTCGGTTTTTAATAAAGATCTTCTTATCGATGGAGACGATGTTTATTTTGCATATAGATTCGCAGTCCAATTATTATACATAATATAGTAGATCGACCTCCCTAGAGCTAGACCTGCAGTCGCAGGCAAAATTAAGTACCTTAAAAACATTTTTCAAAAGTAGACCAAACTACTTGAGCTTCTTATGAGACGCTAGTTTACTAAGTAATCCACGAAGAAAAATAATTGAAAATCACCATTCGTCGAAATCGTGATGAAACAAGACAAGGTCTTCTTTACACGTTACCTAGTGAACCTTTTAAAATCCGTCAAATCTTGTAAACGAATTTTAAACCACGTCCCGATGAGCTAGAGACTTGAAACTTTAAATATGGCTCAGAACCGGGTGACAATGCAATATTTTATCGGTTCCTCGAAGGAACGTTCTAGATCTGTTTAGTTCGTTTGAATTTTCGTACGTTGAGGTAAACGGTCTGTACGCCCGCTGTTCGTTCTCGCAGTCGCTTGCGTTTGTTATCGATATGCCACACTGAAATCTACCTGAAGTTTACTACATGCCGGCGCGGTGCTGGTGCGTTCTAGTGTACAAAATAAAGAAGAGGGTGTTAATGGAACCAGTGCGACACATTCTGGTTGAAGGACGCGTCCTTGAATTGTTCGTGGCAGGTGGCTTGTCCTGCTGGGACGCAGGTCAGCGTCACTTCGTCGAAGTCCTTCCCCGGGGGACAGTCTGAGAGTATTCTTTCCTCGTTATTATCGCAGGTGTAATACATGTTGCATCGGCACTCGTGGGGGAACAGCTTGCCAGGTTGACAATCGGTAGGTCGCGGATTTGGACAGTGGACATTTGTTGGCAGATCGCACATTTCGGAGATATTGTTGTAGACGAGGCCTGATGGACATTTCAACCCCACCTTCTTGCCGTTCTGGCACTCGTAGTACCTGTCAGAAATTTTTTCGTCGCTTGTAATGCAAACCAATACAGTAAGGAGCATAACTGATCACACACACTACTAATCAGAATGACTTTTTTATGCGTGGACCAAACGACTTCAATATCTCTGTAAGGCTAGAATAATTAGTTTGGTAAATCACGTCTGATAAATATGTTGATAAAATGCATTTGGTCGGAATAGTGAAAAACAATAGTCAAAATTGACAATGAAAATTTAGGCGATGTGTTTTGTAAACTCGCATGCATTATACAGGATGTCCAAAACCACCCGTCCAGGTGTGTTTTTAACTTCTCAGATAAGCGTATTCGGTAAAAATGTTTGCAATAAAAGTTGCAGGCATTAATGGAGGACATATGTCCATGACCTTGTATTTGAGCTTCGGATCCATTTTCAATGTTATTTGGAGGGCAGTACTTATTTTTTATTCCCGTTTCCCACAATCAATGCAAAATATTTTTATTTTGCATGAAGATCTGCTATCTATAAATAAAATATAAATAAGCTGTCGCTAACGTACCATTCGCAGTCCTTATGAGGGTACCGCACCTTGCCACAGTCTACGGCTGGACAGTCCTTGTCACCGCCATTGTCACCGCCATTGTCACCGCCATTGTCACCGCCATTGCCACCTTCATTCTTGCATTTGACGTTCTTCTTCAAGTCGCACAAAAGTATCTTCTCGTTGAAGTAGTGGTTCTCAAGGCACTTGACGTCCTCCACGATGCCGTTGACGCACTCGTAGAACCTGTTACAAACGTTTCGCCGACTGATCAGGACTTGATCCCGATCATTCATCCTCGGGCTAGTGTGCTGAGTAAATTTTGATTCGGCTAACTGATGAGTAATTCGTGCACTTACTATTCTGCTGCTGATGATAACTTTTTTGATATTGGACTATACGATTTGAACTTTCTTGAGAAGTTAGACCAATGTTTACCATCTGTTTGTAGCACATTGCAACGTCGACCGATTTTGATGAAATTTTCAGAATATGGTTAACTTCAAATTTAGCGTTTCAAGCATAAACAAAAGTGTCGACTACACTAGCAAATATTTATTTTGCATTAAGTTAGTTATCTCTTATTGAAGAAAAATTTACTTGTATCGGATTGATATCAAATTCCACACACACACATGTACCAATAATAATAGATACAGATCAGAGCTAGGGAAAATAGTATTTTAAATAGTAAATAGTAAATAATCCTATTTATTTCAAAGCATGTGTACAACTTTGAAAATAAAATATTTTATTTGTGATGCAGTAATTTTTGAAAATAAAATAATTTATTTGAGGCAGTAATTTTTTTGAAAATAGTATTTTATTTGAAGAATATTGAAAATATTTGTATTTCGTCTTTATTTTCAATTTCAAGTTTAAATATTATTGCTGAAAATAAAACGGTTCGAATTCAATACATTAAGGGTGTAAATCGTTCTCAGAGTATTATAACAATGCAAAAAGTAAAATATTTTATTTCATGTTTCTGATTGTTAAAATAGAAATATTTTATTTTAAGGATCAAATTGTTGAAATAGAAATATTTTATTTTGAGGTTCAGATTGTTAAAATAGAAATATTTTATTTTCAAAATTGT
This sequence comes from Lasioglossum malachurum, assembly GCA_028455605.1. Classification (NCBI taxonomy): domain Eukaryota; kingdom Metazoa; phylum Arthropoda; class Insecta; order Hymenoptera; family Halictidae; genus Lasioglossum; species Lasioglossum malachurum. The sequence goes on from CM052319.1 coordinate 23,929,558, forward strand.
ATATCTTATTTAAAATACTATTTTCTTTAAGCAAAATAAAATCTAAAATATTAAATAGTATTTGACATATTTGTTTCGCCGAATAATACCCACTTCCGTGGGTATAAAAACTTTTAGTATTTTCTCAGCAATTCCGACAACTTGCGATTTATCTCAAAAATTTTTGCTTCTCAAAAAAGTTAAAGTCGTATGGTCAACTATTAAAAAAGTTCTCGTTGTTTTAAGAGTGTCCGAATATGAGTGGGGTCACTGTATGTAATTTTGTGTGTTGCGATGTGAATCTACTGATTCGACAAATAAATAAATAAATTACCGGTTGCAATGTTTCCGGTTTGGCTTCCTCGGCCGCTCCCAGCCGATACAGGTGTTTGGGTCAGGCGTGGTGAAGTCGGGGGCGTCGCAGGTCCCCTGGTTCCAGTTCTTGCAGACCCGCATCACTTTATCGAAGATCATACCATAGTTGCATTTTTTGGTTGTTTTCACACCATCAACGCACGTATAGTAATAGTAGCAGGTACTTTCGATGGGATAGGCGCCGTCCTTCTGGCACTTTTTCAGCATGTCCTTACATCTTGCATCCTCCTTAGACCTGCAAGTCAGCGTGTCCACGTCGAACAACAGACCGTCGTCACAATTCCGCACCGCCGGCCTACCGTCTTTGCACTCGTAGTATTTCTCGCAGAGACACTGGTGCGGAAATCGCAGGCCGGACCCCCATGGAGGACACTTATCATCATCTCTGCGTTGACAATTCAGAGTCTTCGGGTTGAACACCTCGTTATTCGGACACTTCACATGGTCTACCGCCCCGTTTTTGCATTGATAGTACCAGTGCTCGTTCGAAGGGTCCAGCCACTTGTGATCGTCCTCGAGTGATCTGCATTGTATGCAATTGCAGTCGTTCCACCAGCCGCACTTATTCTGACCATTGACGAAACAAAGCTGCCTGCCGTTGTCCTGCTCGCAAGGGAACTCGAACTTCCTGCCCATGTGGCACTTGTAGTATTTGCTGCAGTCGCTCTCGTGAGTAACATTCGCCGGCTCGTAATTAGGACACTCCGTCGAGTTAGCGCCGCTGACAATGAATATTGTTGCCATCGCCGCGACGGCCGCCAGGTACACGAACTCTGCAAAATCAGAACGATTTCAGATGTCCAAACGATGCCTCCAAAAAGACGTCTTTAAGATTCTGAAAGACGTCTACTCAGGACGTAAGACATCCACACCTAAAGTGGACGTAAAAAAGGCGGCTTCGTGACGTCGAGTGCTATTATACACGAGACCACTTAGGACAAAAACATGTACTGAATTTGTTCTTATTTTTGCTTAATGTGGAACCACCCCCCGCTCGATTGTACAGAGTATCCTTGACCTTGAACGTGAAAAACAAGGTAAAAAACAAATTTTGTTTTAAGACAAGATTTTTAATCTTAAAAAAAATTGTTCTGCGCTTTTTACCTTGTTCTTCTCGTTCAAGGTACAAGGTACGTCCCCGATTTAGTCGAAAATGACATAAGGAACCCCCCGAAAAATTGACCTTGAACGTGAAATATGTACAAGGTAAAAGAACCTTTACACTTTGAACGTCGTACAAGGTAAAAGAACAGAAGATTTTCAATCATAAAAAAATTTGTTTTGCTTTTCGGTGTCCGTGACAATGTAATTTTGTGCCACCCTGTACTACGATTTCCACCCCATCCTGTATCTTTGGATGAATTCTGCCCATAATTATGAAAGTGGTCCAAGTCATATGTATATTTGCTGTTTCGAGACTTTTATAGGAAAAGGATATCAACCACCCTGCGAGCTCAAAGGTTGGTCTTACCTCTCATGATGTGAAGAAATTGTTGGTCGGATGCTACGGCAATCGTTGCACGGTTACGTCAATCCTGTTAACCGGTGTGAATAATTTGCAGGTCAGTCACTGACTTTTATATATTATCGGAGTACCTTATCGGGTGAAATTTTATAATTCCTTATCATATCTGATACGGCGTTTTCGTGACAACGCCCCACCGTTTCTCATTATGTCGTACTTTAGCAGGATGCAGCTCGAACAGCTCACATTATTGGAATGCACGCCGGTCAAAATCCAAGAATTCGGTTCCTCTTATCTCTCGGTTTGACAGTCTTTCGGAAGGGTACCGCATAACGTCACCGTAAACGATCGCCATTTTTAAGTCGCGATCCTGATTAAACATCGTACGGCCATTATAGTCCCTCAACGATAATAGATTAATAAATTGATAAGTAATTATAGATTTATATTAGCTCCCAAGATACTGAATAACTCCGTATCATGATATCCGGTCGTGATCATGATAATAAATACAGTATCTCATTATGATTATGCAGACCTCAAAGTTCATACACTATCGGAATGTATATTCCTGGAGACTACTAAATAGAATAAAAGTAGGTATCGTACTATGCAGGGTGTCCAAAACCACCCGTCCAGGGGTGTTAACTTCTCAGATAAGCATATTCGGTAAAAATGTTTGAATAAAAGTTGCAGGGATTAATGGAGGACATATGTCAAAAAAAACACAAAATGACCTTATATTTGAACTTCGGAACCATTTTCAAGGTTATTTGGAGGTCAGTACGTATTTTTTAAATGGGAACCCCTACTTTTGACTACGGATTCTGAAAGAGCTCGAAATTTCACGTTCAGATATGTACTTATGTTCTAGATTAAAATAACTGCTAGAGGCGATAAAAAATACGTACTGACCTCCAAATAATCTTGAAAATGCATACGAAGGTCAAATACAAGATCATGGACATATGTCCTCCATTAATCCCTACAACTTTTATTGCAAACATTTTTACCGAATATGCTTATCTAAGAAGTTAAAAACACCCCTGGACGGGTGGTTTTGGACACCCTGGATACCTGTAAAATACAGATCTAAAAATATCTAAAGCTGGGAGCTTAGCTTGAAACGACTATGAATCGCTAAGTATAAAGTTTTAATCAATCTTACATTCGCCACTGTTTACACGGATTTGTTTATCGTTTGTCAGTGGATTGGGTATTTGATAAAGGTGTGCGAGAACCCGAAAATATCGAGTAGGGTCGAGACGAGAATTTTTTCGAGATCAAGATGAGTTCTCGAAAATTTTGAAATTCACGATTATGTCAAGATTCCCGAAAGAGTTCGAGATTCTCGTTGGTATAAGACTCACTTTAAAAGAAATCGTGGTATGAGATTTCCGATATATTTGAGGAGTTTCCAAAAACTTACATTATAAAATTTATTAAAATTTATTTTCGGGTTCTCGCACAGCCCTAGTGATTGCGTTTAATGTTTCACGGCTGTCCGAGTATAGTCATCCTGATCTACTGTCCAAGGAAAAAGCTTTCCTTATCGTGAGTCGATAACGCGGCGTTCTGTATGGAAGAAGTTGTTGGCGGACACCGACGGTAGATACATTGTAACGACGAGATTGTGGCGCGGGAACACGTTTCCCGAGTGCATCACGGATGCCACTGCGGTCGGTGCAGCTCCATCGGTGCACGAGCCGCGGCGTGCAGGCTCTCCCCCAAAAATACTGCACCAATGGGAGCCGTGTAAACAATGTCAGTTCGCCGCTCGATTGGTCGTGCTGTCGCCAAGTCGTTCCACGACAGCCAATCACAGAGACGAAAGGGTCGGCTCTAGAGGAAAGTGCATCGGTCGTCCTTTCATCCCCCCTCCCTCGTCCCGCCCCCCATCCCAGGAAATACTGGTGACGGCGGCACGGCTCATATTCAGTAGACTCGGCCATTTCTCTTGCGACTGGTTCGGCCGCGCCGTGTATATTTTTGTTTCTCCGTTGACGACAGTGCGGGTACTCCCGGAAAAGCTTGGCAAGATAACGCGACGCAAAAGGATGATACACTCCGGGCGCTCCAGGCTCGAGGTAAGTGTCCGATCGTGGTGCGAGTTCGGAGCCGAGCCGAGCCGAGGCAGTCGCGCGCGCACACACGCACGCACGCAAGCACGCACGCACGCACGCACGCACGCACGTACGGCTCTCGACCAGCGAAATCTGACAGCGCTTCGAAGGTCCGGGGGGCCACTGTGGACGGCCCGGGGGCAACAAGGGGGCACGGTCAACCCCTCCGAATTTACTTTGTGTCGATCGCGGGACACGAACTACTCCGGAACGGTCCGGGGACCGGAAAAACCGAGGGGGTCTTTGCTAGGAGGCCGAGGCTGGCTCGTGCGTGTGTCCAATGTTGTCATTGCCGAGGCGAACAGCTGATCCGCTCCCCCTGGCCACCAGGCTGCTGCCTGGCAACGATTTCTCGCGCTCCTTATCTCCGCTCCCGTCACCACAGGCTTATCCGTCGCCTGCCCCGATAAACAATCTTCTGGGACACGATCTTCCTCTCTCTCTCTCTCTCCCTCTCTCTCCCTCTCTCTCTCTCTCTCTCTCTCTCTCTCTCTCTCTCTCTCTCTCTCTCTCTCTCTCTCTCTCTCTCTCTCTCTCTCTCTCTCTCTCTCTCTCTCTCTCTCTTTCTCTTTCTCTACCTCGCTCGTTCTTTCCTTCTCCGTCTTACACGATAGCTCCGTCTTGCTCCCTCCCTCTCTGCGTGGACAGCTCTAAAGGCTTCCTTACATTTCGCATCGTTACCATTCCGCGTATATACCTCCGTCTCGCTCTCTTTCCCCCTCTGTCGCTATGCGTGCCCCGCTCCATCTCTCTCCCTCTATCGGCCAGCGTTCGTCGCTCGGTCTCGCTCTATCCGAGCACAGTTCTCCGTTTCTCTGATCGACCAACCAACCAGTCGACTCCGTTCTTTGTTCTTTTCGTTCTTTCTTCTTCCTTTCCGTCGTTCTTGCGTTTTCTCGGCCCCGGCGACGCTCTGTCGTCATCGTCGACGAGATACCACCCCTCTCCCCCAAACCTCTATCCTGTGTGTACGATCCTCTCGGTGTTTTTTAAATTTTTCCGAGTCGACTTCCTCTACTGGACCACCGTGTTTCGATCTGTTTTCCTTTACTTCGTGTTCCCATGTCTTCATCTCTCTCGCTCTTTCTTTCGTTCTTCACTTTCTCCTTCTCTGTCCAACCTGATTTATCTCTGTCTCCTGTCCCTATCTTCTGCCTATCTCCAGCGTTCCCTCTCTTCCCAACCGTGTTTCTCTAGATGCCCGTCTCCCTCACTCCATCCTTTGTTTTTCTACCCATCTCTCTCCCCCTCTCTTCCTCCGACGTCGATCGTTACGCGCTATTGGAATGTCAATGAGCGTTGTCCTTCTCGCCGGTTGACAGTCGACCCTACAGACCGAAATCGACGATTTTCCCGAACGAATCGTTCGTACGCTTTCAGCTTGTTTCTTTTCGATAACCACCCCCCGACTCTCCTCCCAACCCCCTCTTTGTGCGCGCTGCTGATCCCTCGTCTGGCTGGGTTGTTTGGGTTCGCTCGTGTCTGGAGAAATCCCCACTCCCCCCGTGGAAATAATTTGCGATTCGATTGTGACAAACAATAGGAGTTGTGGTTGACGATAGCAGGTCATTCACGTGTAGAACAGTGTTTACCTTTCGGGTGGGAATGGGTTTCAAGGGTTGCAGAGGATCCGTGTTGCTTTGTTTATTTTTACCACTCGCACTATTTTTACGATTTTATATTCTTTCCGATCTTCATGCATTTACAGCAAAATTGAGCAGATGAAATTGAAAATTGTTGAAACATTTTAAACATTGAAGATGTCAATACATGATTTATCCTCTATTTCTACAATTTTTCATTCTTTCCGATCTTCATGCATTTACAGCAAAATTGAGCAGATGAAATTGAAAATTGTTGAAACATTTTAAACATTGAAGATGTCAATACGTGATTTCTCCTCTATTAAATTCATTACGGGAAGAAATAATAGATCGCGATTAGACTGCGAATTTTGTGTATTTCTGATAGAAATGATTAAGTACTATTTTAAGGGACAGGAACATTAAAATTATTTCTAGAATCGATTATTCAGAATCGACCAAATATGTGTTATCTATTTCCGTGCGACTAAAACAGTAAATAAATCAATTTTCTCTTCCTTCTAGGAAACTATGAACGACGAAGAAGTTCTATTCTCTGTGCGGCCGTAAAAATAAATTGTAATGCAAGGGGTTAAATAAAGAAAGAAGACGTATTTGTTTTGTGGTTCAGGTAGAAAATCTGTGGACAGACAAGAACAGGCTGGTGGTGGGCCTCGATCGGTTTTAGCCTCCCCCTTAAAAAAAAAGGTAGAAAATCTGTACGAATATCCGCGGTGTGATAAAATCAGTGAGCTTTTGTTGCCATCTGGACGATTTCGGATCGTCGACAAGAAAAGGAAACAAAAAAATGTACCAGGTGGTATCAGCGATCTCGTCCACGTCCCGGGACGTTTCCATCGGATGCTCGCGCTGATGGTGTCCGATTTGGAGGGAAAACAAACGGGCTGGCTCGCGAGGGGCCGTTGTAAACAGAATCGGCGCGCGCCGCGTGTGTTACGGCGAAATAAGTGGTTTTGGCGAGGATCGCCGTATTTCAACTTTCACGATTCACTACTCTAAGTTTTTGACTTACCGAGAACACAAAGTGACTTTATTGAATCGTCGAAACGTGTCGTAGCAGAGGTTATCGTCAACTAACTCGATAGAAAATTTCGGGAGCTTACATACTAATGGATTATCTTATTTGAGGGTACAAAGTTTTGGGACTGTTGATGGTACAAAACTGAATCAGTGATGATCTTGGGCCGTGACACGTGCGTTATCAAGCTGCATCCCGCGAGTTTCCCCTCTGCTCGGTGCATTCATCCTACCCGACGACACAGAATCTGGTTCTGCCTCGTTTCCGCTGATCGCTAGACCACTTGGAACAATCTTACCACTCTTGGAACCCACCCTCGAGAACCCCAGACCCACCAAACAAGACTCAAAAATCTCATGAGATATTTATTGCAACATTAGGTACAAACAAAACCAAAGTCGACAGAGCAAGTAACCTCTACAAACTAAAAGTAAGGTTATACCACTTTTTCCCTGTTATTATTTTTCCTTAAACACGCAGGTTACAGTTTTTTAGCTGCTCTGCATTGTCGCTCTCTGGTCACGTACTCTATAAATTATTACTTATTGATTATATCGCGTTTCGTTTAGTCTTCCACTCGACCGAGACGTATCCGCATTCGTACTGGATTCTCTTTATCATTTATTTGCATCTCTGTGGCCCCTGAATTAGTTTATCCGTCCTTTTTTCTCGAAGCACCACTGAATCGTCGATCAAGGAGCTGTATTATTCGTGTCATACTTTATTTAGAGTTCCCTCTTCGATCTGTGTCTTTGTCCCGTTATCTCCTCAGCCCCTTCGTCCTTCGAATTATTCCCTCGTTCGTGTATTAGGTCGGTCGGAATGTAATTTCGTTTTTCGTGTAGAGATGGCATTGCTTCCATTTGTTATTGTTATTACTTAACCTTATCTTAAATCGCAATATCGTGGTATATCTTGACAGCTGACATTTCGTACGTCGTTCCCTGCCTTGTAGTGCTTTCTAACCTAACCTAACCTTTCGAGCATTTTTTGTCATCGCATTTTCGTCACCTTTTACTTTTTGATTACCGTTAAATCGTAAAAAGTTGGCTTCCATTTCCTTTGAGAAAACCAAATGACTTTTCGAACGAGCTAATAATTGCATTCGCTTCATTCTGGAAAGAAGCACCACGTGCGGTTTTATTACTTAGAATTGCGTCGAATCGATTCAACGGAACCCGACAACTGTGTCTGACCATCGCATACCCATTCTACTTGTCGCAAACGGGACCCTCGCGCGCTGAGTAGAGGTCTATTGAAACCGGAGCTTACTGTAAAACAATTCTGCTCGAGCTCGTTCTCTGAACAGTATTGGATACCCATCCACGCGCTGGTCTTGCCGTGAAAAATGGCGGAAGTGCAATAATGCAACGTCTGCAAGTGGAAACAGGGTCCACTTGCAGACGGTCCAAAAATTTAGGATTTCTTAGGGAACAAAATATTTGATCAGTGGATTTATTATGGGGAATAAACCATTGTTCAATCGTTCTTTTCCTCTTTAATAATTCCAATAAGTTGGAAACAATGCATCGTGTCAGGTAATTTCTATTATAAATGCATGAACTCTTCAGCCTGGTTACAGTAAAAAATTCTTCCATTGCTCACCGACGTTTCCAAAATTAGTTAGATTCCCGATTTTCCGCGGGACCCTCGAGCGGGGCGATCGCGAACACGCTAATTACCGGGTGGTTCACGGCGAAAAGGAACGGAAGCATCGCGTAGCTTACGAAACCGCCATGGGGCTGGGAGCTCGAGGCTCCGGGTGCATTTTTGAATAATGGAGGAGCTGAAAAGAGTTAAGGAGAAAAGAGATTTCAGTAATAGAGTGCAATCTACGGAAACGAGCCGCGAAATTTAGTGGGAGAAAAGTAGAGGGAGGACCGCGTGGTATTCAAAGGGAAACTCGAAACAGGGACGATCCAGCGAGAGAAACGCGCGAAATTGAACCTCCAGCGGCGACGCGCAATGGAAACGGTTACATAAGGAAGAAGAGGGAGGGGGGTGAAAGAAAAACGGCGACGCCGCGAAAAATATTTCGGAATTCTATTTTCGACGCGGAGCATTTCACCGGAGCTAGGAACGCACTGCATTTGCACTCGGCTGAGGCACCGAGTGCCATTTCACCGCTCGGAAATCGACTCGTCAACCTTAATTTCTGATAAACGCAATTGTATACTCTGCTGTGGAGCCTCCTGTAAATAACTGGAACTTGAGTGGAGAAACATCTTCCACTTTGCTATTGTTTTACCGCACAATCGACTCCCGCGAAACTTCTCTCGGATCGCTCACCTGCAACTCGAATGCGTTTGAGACGGTCTTTTTATGTATATATTATTGTACTAGATTGAATGCTATATTTCTTCCCTTAATGATTTTCATATAGGAGGAATCATATATCGATATCTTCAATTTTTTAAATTTCTCAACGATTTCGAATTTCATCTACTCCATTTTGCGTAATAACGCTATTTTAATTGGCTGAGCAAGCTCATACGGAGTTGTCTAAACTTGGCGATTCAGAGAAAGCATGACCTATATTTCTTATGTTAATGTTCGTCCATAATAAATAAAATTCAGTTCATAAAATGAATTTACTCTACACGCGATGGCTCGCGAGACGAAACGCGTCCACGATGGGAATCACGGGAACGAGGTGAATAATCCTCGGCGCGGAAGATGATCCGGCCAGATGACGACACGATCTCTAAGATACATTTCAAGAGCAAGTCCCGCAGATAAACCGCTCTATCGTCGATTGTTAACAGAGCGATGATGCAACGTGCGCTCGACTGTTCGTAGCCTTGAATGGCCTTGCTCTTTGGGAGCGCGCGGCGCATTCGAAAAGCACCGGGACTGACGCAAAGAGCAACCCTTTGATTGATTGTGTTCACCTAATCGCTGCGTTTACGTCGCGGTAACCCGAGCGAGAAAATAACTCGGGTATTTATCAATCAAGCAAAATGCGTTTCAATTTCCCTTTTAAACGTGTCGTATGTTCTGCTTAGACATAATCGCGGATTAAAGACAGTCAATTAGAGTTGCAGGGGCGGAATGAAAATGTGTTTCTGGAATGACCGTCACGAGACCGATTCGACACTGTAGAGCAATGGGTTAGGGTGTCGGAGTCCCTTCGAAGGAGTTCCGCGTCTTCCAATCGTCCTTGTCGAAAAGTCGAGGTCGCGAATCGCGAAGCAGCATCAATCCTGAAGCTGCGAAAGGGTATTTATAGAGGAGATCGATACGAGAACCGTGTGTTGCGATTACTTTTTAAATGCTCCGGCCGCGGCCGTCCCATTTCCCCCTTTTTTTCGTCTCGGCCGGCTTGCGGAAACGTTATTCGAGATCCACTCGATTTTTATCGAGACGCGAAAGTATCTATAAAATCGCGAGAGTATCCAAATAAATTCGATCCTGGTAATTTTTTCACGAGCAGCAGCTCCATTCGTCTGACCGAAACTAGCCCGATGTAAACGCGGCTTAAGACACGATAGATTTCCGACGAAGGAACCACGGTCCTCAGAGATTCTGGGCTAAGTGGCATGTCGGTCCTCCTACAAAAAGGCAGCCGACTGCCTACTCGAAATAATGGCCGGAGCCTCACGGAACGATGTCCTTATTTCTCATGCAACCTCGAGTCGTCTCGTTCCCGATTCTCCCCAGCCCGTTCCAAACAATCCAGCGATAACCGATACTGGAACGACTAATGTCGATCACCGGCTCTATTTGGGCCAATTCGTGCTGTCGCCAGCTCTACTTTAACTGTTAATCACCCCCATGTAGTATTTACTATCTCAAAATATATATTTTGCATTAAAGTAGTGATTTTATTAAATGAAAATTAATTTGTGTGCGGGTCATACGAAGTCCCATGTAACTAGTTACATTCCCGTCCGTAAGTCACCAGAACTAGTTCTTTGGATTAAACAAAATCTGATCAAACTATCCTATATTTTCTAATTTTTTAAACTTAAGTGGGGTAATCGTTTTCCAATTTGTCAATTCTAGAGCTGTCCAGATCTACAAAATGTACTTTTTAAATTTTCAATATAGCCCCACATAAAAAGGTTGAAAAATACAACTTTTAGTATTTTTTCTACAATTCCGATCTATTCCAATTTTGTCCAAATATTTTTTGTGACCGACTGTATTTCATTTTATTTTGAAGTTTTTTGCTAAACATAATTCTGTATCAATAATACATGAAAAGAGGAGTGCCTAAGCACTTATGAGCGGTAATGTACTGTACACTATATTTAATTTTGCATTAAAATATTATCGTATAATCGTCTCTAATCAAAATAAAACAAGTCCACGGAGAGGCTAAAGTCCCATGGCAAATCCGTCCGAATCTCCTTCGATTTTTCCACTAATAGATTCAACGAATAATAAATAACCGTCCGGATCGCAGACCAGTCGATTCTCGCGGGCCATGCATTTTTCGAGAGGAGCCTAATTTAGGTGAGCCTCGTCCGTATCCGTTTACTTTTTAATCGCGTGGCGACGATAAACCACTTTTCGAACGTGTCCCGTGCTTGTGCGAAGGGATAAAACGGTGTTGTGGAATCGTTGCTCGATCAATGTTGAATGAATCGTGATTTCGCGGTTAGGCCGGGGGATGAGGGATCGCATGATCGACGATGATCCGTTGTTTTTAGAAAAAAGTAAGTCGCGTGGGCGTGGGAGGAGGGGGCCAAGTCGGGCAAGGGGTGCAACCGGTTGAAGAGTCTGGCGCGAGCGGTCAGTGGTGGAGGCAACAGCACCCATCGTATCATCATCATCATCATCATCACCAACATCATCACCATTACCATCATCAGGCCGGTTATTACACGTTGCCATCGCACACTCACAACAACCCCGTCACTACCATGAAGCAGTCTTACATGCAGGTTGGTCCACATGTGTATTGCTGCTGTCGTAACCGTTCCGACGATGAAGTTCGCGAAAATTGCTGGCGGCCTCGTTGCTGAATGTCAGCTTGGTCATCACCATTGTAACTCCCTTGGGAAGCTATGCACCGATCACATGCTTTTCTCGAACCCTGTTCAGAACAAATCTGCTTCAATCTTTCGGGAAAATTCTAGCAAGACGCAATTGCAACCCCCTCTTCATTTATCTGACCTGTTAGATGGTTCGGAAAGTAATTTCATTTTTCGTTTAATAGACTACGGATGTTTATGCAAGTTCCAATTTTTATAGACAAATTTTAAGAAAGTGCTATGAAATAAAATTCTGTTTTTAATGGGAACACACCCTTTGTAGATTCAAAATAGATAAAAATAGTACTAAATTCTGTCCTATTTTATATTCCAGCATTTCTTGGGAATTTCCATGAGCCATAAATGCATAAAGATCCGCAGTCTAGTTATTACTTGACCTTATTTTAGAGGATCACAGAACAAAATGGTATAAAGCTTATTCTAAATAGCTTATTCTAATTCCCTTAAGAAAACGAAATGACTTAAATATGTGCGTATTCAACCGGTGACACCGATGCACAGTTTCCCGAGGGACACGAAACAGAAAACTCTTCAACAAGGTGCCCAGCGATTTCCCCTAAAGAATTCGGGGAATTTTATTGTCAGACCTCGAGAATCGCAATCATTAATCAATCCAGCCCAATAGCCCGCATAATCGACCGTCAGAATAATCTCGAAAATCTCCGATCGATCCTAGATATACATCTGACCAGTTTGTGTTTCTGTTTTTGGTTACAGCTAACATGGGTGTTTCATGACGACGAGGCGCAGATAAATAAGAAACTGCCAAAAGAATTGCTGCTTAGGTACCGTAAGCGTATACATACACATGTATCTTTCCGGTTCGATCTCGCCTAATCTCTCCTGCTCTTCTCGATGCGTAACACTTTCCTGTTTCGTATACCGTTCTCTTTCTCGTCTCGATCTGTCGTTACGGTGTCTGTTTTCTCTCTTCTTATTTAACGCGAATAGATCGTTAAATTAAGACCGGGCACGCCGAAGTAACACGATTGCCGTACGATTGATAGAATTCTCTCGTATCTGGACGTGGTGTCGCTATGCCGGTGCGCGCAAGTGAGCAAAGCCTGGAACGTGCTGGCGCTGGACGGGTCCAATTGGCAGCGAATCGATCTCTTCGATTTCCAGCGGGACGTTGAGGTAAATCGAACTGTTGTCGCGTTGCTCGCCTGCTGTGCAACTTGTTAACGAAAATCTGGCAACGATTGCTAACGAAATCATGATCCGAATCCCTCGATACCCCCCAACAATCGATGTACACCCCTGGCAGAATGTACTCGCAATTTTCTCGCGGAAAGGGATACTGATATTAGCACTTTACCTAACGGAAGCCTATTAGTAGGATTTTCAATAATTGTGCTGTGCCAAAGGGAAGCATAGAAATTTTCTTTTATCAATCTTAAATGAGGGTGACTTGTTAGTTACCATAGATTTTTCAAAATTAAAAAATTAAAAAGTGTTAACCGTCTGCAAGTGGTTACTCTGATGCGTCAGTAAACATTGCCATACTATTATTCAAAACGGTTTTCATCATTATTCAGCGTGATCGTTATGCGAGGCGAGCGACGCATCAACGACAAGAACCCAGGATTAGGGTTTGCAATCCCGCGGGAAGATGACTGCTAATAAAAGAGTAATCCCTACTGATCACGATTCGCGGTTCACCCTGTTCAATTCGTTATATCTAACAATTATTAAAAGAAGGTATTTAAATATTATAGATATATTATAATATTAGACTGCGGATCTTTATGCAAAATAAAAAATATTTATTGCAAGACACAGGAGCTAAATAAAAAATTATTCCTTCTCATAATTATCTTGTTAAACTGAAACTAATGCACTCATGTCCTTAAATCTTTTTAATATGACCCCTGCTTTAAATTGTGCGTACCGATTTTTATCATAAATGCATAAAATCCACAATCTAATTGTAATATAATATGTATACAATATACGCGAGAGATATAATAATTGCTGAGGTAAATCGGAAGAATTTTGTCCGTCACCAAAATCGTGGTCAATGCTTCGTTTTTGAATTACCAATGACGTTGAGGAAGTTAAGTGAAGGTAAAAATGGTTTAGTATAAACTGTACATAAACGAGCTGTCTGTAAATATAACTTTGATTGAATCAGAAAAACGTTCGAATTACGAAACACAATTTTAATTCGTAGAACTTTGAAAATAGAATCAAAAATTTTCCTATTTAAGAAATGCGGGACCAAAAAAATGACGCAGTATCCTGCGGGATTGCAAGCCCAACGCAAGATGCCGAGTTTGGGTGTCTAACTTTGTGTCGTCGGATGGTTCAGGGACCAGTTATAGAGAATATATCGAGAAGATGCGGCGGTTTCCTGAGGCAGCTGTCGCTGAGAGGATGCCAGAGCATCGGGGACAATTCGATGCGCACTCTGGCTCAATCCTGTCCGAATATCGAGGAGCTGAACCTGAGCCAGTGCAAGAAGATCTCGGATGCAACATGCGCGGCCCTCAGCAGTCACTGCACGAAGCTGCAACGGCTGAACCTGGACTCGTGCCCCGAGATCACAGACATCGCCTTGAAGGATCTCTCCGACGGTTGTCCCCTTCTCACACACATCAACCTGTCCTGGTGCAAGTTACTTACCGATAATGGCGTTGAGGCGCTCGCCAGGGGATGCCCGGAGCTGCGCAGCTTCCTCTGCAAGGGCTGTCGTCAGCTAACCGACAGAGCCGTCAAATGTTTGGCTCTCTACTGCCAAAATCTCGAGGCAATCAATCTACACGAATGCAGGGTACTTACTCTTCTTGATCATTGCGATCGAATTTAGTTTCTTTTTCTTTTTAATGCCATAGAGGACTTTCAACCCCTAAATCTGTTCCAGAACATAACGGACGACGCGGTGAAGGAGCTCAGTGAACAGTGTCCACGTTTGCACTACGTCTGCCTGTCGAATTGTCCGAATTTGACAGACGCATCCCTGGTCACACTGGCGCAACACTGTCCACTCCTCAGCGTCCTCGAGTGCGTCGCCTGCACGCACTTTACCGATGCAGGCTTCCAGGCTCTCGCGAAAGTAAGTGCATCGATGCTTGCCATGCTCTAATCGATTGCAACAATCTTATCCCAGGTTCTCCTAGACTCTTAGAAACATTCGGCGTCTAGAGAACCGATCTTTCGCTTCTCGGAGAACATCCCGGAGATCTCCGAAGCGAAAGAGTACAAGTCAAAAATATTAGACACACATATGTGCGTGAAAGTGCATTTCAAGTGTACCGTAAACAATTTCTTCTTGTTTCGAGGACGATGTACATTATTCGGTCGAAGATTTGACTTGTGCTCTTCTGCCTCGATCAGAGACACAGTTATCGTTTCACGAATGTTTTGACGATGATCTGACCGATGCTCCGGATGGAATCATTTGCAGAACTGCAGACTACTCGAGAAGATGGACCTGGAAGAGTGCCTTTTAATCACAGACGCCACCCTTATTCACCTGGCCATGGGCTGTCCCAGATTGGAAAAGCTGGTAAGCCGGTGTTCTTCGATATTCGAGTCCAAGCGCACTCGAATTCGCGTTACAAGTTTTCATTAGCATACGGTTCTATCCAATAATTCATAAAAAGAGCATACTCTGCTGCACACTTGTCGCGTTGTGCCATTATAAATAGATCACGGACTTTATCTGTTCGAACGGAATACGTTAGACGTATGACGATACCCATTCATCCGGGAGGAATGTGTTCCCGCGTATAATTTAGCGAATCAACTAATTAATTTTTTGTGCGATTAACAATTACGTGCTATGATCCCCGTTTGGAGTTATAGATTGCACTAAGGGGTGGCTTTTAACACTTTACCTACCGGAAGCCTATTAATAGGATTTTCAATAATTGTGCTGCACCAAAAGAAAGCATAGAAATTTTCTTGTACACTGCAGTCTTAAATGAAACTATTAGATGACGTTATTGAGGGTGACTTGTTCGTTTACAATGAAAATTGCTGTTGCTATTGAAGGTTCCATTAAAAAGTGTTGAGCCGCGTGCCATAGATTTTTCAAAATTATGCAACAATCACCGGTCTAAATATATTATTTTCAACCTATTAGATTGACGCAGGCGATTTTGATTTAAAATTCCTGATTAAAGTCGTCGTCAATGATATGGTTACAAAAGTAATTGAACATTGACACGCGTTACGGGGTGTCCTAAAGCGGTCCGTTCGCGTTAGCGTGTGTATCGATCCCACGGATGGAAAAATAAAGTATTCCCATCGACTGGTTTCTGAAAACAGAGTCTGTCGCACTGCGAGCTGATCACCGACGAAGGCATCCGGCAGTTGGCTCTCTCGCCGTGTGCGGCAGAACATCTGGCAGTGCTGGAACTCGACAACTGCCCCCTCATCACAGATGCCAGTCTCGACCACCTCCTACAGGCCTGCCACAATCTCGAGCGCATCGAGCTTTACGACTGTCAACTGATCACTAGAGCTGGCATACGTAGACTCAGAGTATGTCTCGAATTTTTTACCTATCCACCCTCACACGTACTAAACAGCCGCGATCGATCGCGTCGCGAGGTAACGACGTGGAACACCACGTTTCACTTCGGAACGCCAAATAGTAATTTTCATCCTGATCGAGGTCCGAGTACACTGGCCACATAGATCATAAACGGGAGGAATATTCGAAGAACTATTGTAGAAGTCGTGCGATGCCACGAACACAGTAGACTCCCTCCCAATATATTTAACACGTATGTTTTCCAAAACATGTTTTATAAAAAAATATATAACCCACGTAATTTTTATTGTTTTTCCTTGGAAAAATTCATATGTATACTTCAGATACCAACGAATATGTGTGCAAAATCCCAATTCGAACAGCTCAATAGTTGTTGTGAAAAAAATTCCTACATCTCCTTCCTCGGAGGGAGACTACAGTGTTACTACGCCAGAAGATTAACTCCTTCATTACAATGGTCGAGATATCTCGTGTGTCTTTACTATTGTCATTAAGTGTTTTATTTGAAAATTTCATCGTTCAAAGAACCTGACGAACGGTTGTTGAATTGTTTGCAGACGCATTTACCGAACATCAAGGTCCACGCGTACTTCGCGCCGGTGACACCGCCGCCGAGTGCGGGTGCGTCCCGGCAACGATACTGCCGGTGCTGCGTCATCCTGTGATTCTGCAACCGAGCGACGCTGATGTAAATCGTCCGACGTACCACACGACCGGTGGACAAAATGTTGATTTCGGTGATCGCCGGTTCGCGGCGACTGTGGGACCTTCTCTTCTATTCGTCCGGCCCGGAAGAAGCGGGCCCGGGGGAAATAAAATAAAAATACAGTCTGTCAAACATGAAATGACAGTGCGCGACAGACAGCGACGATGGCAGCCAGCACACTGTCCGGGCCCAGCCAGCCGCCTGCAAGCGTCGTCGTCAACGCAGTGAGAGAAACGTAGCCTCATCGTGAATCGCGAATCCTTCGAAGTCAGTACTATACAAAACGCGTACACGCGACGAGACGACATTGTTTGTGTCGCGTGTTACGCTACCCACACATAAATACAGTAACACAGACAGACAAAGCCGGTAAGAGATACATGTGCCCATAATTATGAAAGTGGTCTAAGTCATATATTTCTTGTTTCGAGATATTTAACCTTCAGTTACTCCACTTTCTACATAACTGTTTACGTGGAACTTTATACGACTCCAACGTAAATCAATTTTTATTCAGTAAAATAACTATTTCAATGCAAAATGAATATTTGCTAGTTAAAGGGAAAGGATATTAGCTCTCAACGAATTCCATATAATGTTGAAATAACAAGCACTAACAGTTCATTTTTCACAATATCGTAAAAATAACATTGAATTAATTTAGTGTAAAACTGTGATGTGAAATAACTGATAAACTAATTTTCCTTTAAATTGTGGGCACACATAAGAGCGCGCGTTCACACATACAGTCTTCCTTCGCCCAGTGTCAGCGGACCTTTATGCAGTTACGGCTTCCAAAAATGTTCAAAAAATGCTAGGATATAAATACGACAGAATTCAGTACGATTTTAACTTATTCCAGATCTAGAAATGCTACTACCATGGAAAATGAGATTCTATTTTATTCCACTTTCGTAAAAATCGTCTAGAAAAATTGCAAATTGCATAAACATCCGCGGTCTAGTAGTAAAGTTTCATCATTGCATTAGTATTGCCTCACAAATATCCGACCTCCCCTAGTAGCGGGGATAAGAAAGTAACACTATGCGTAGAGACGAAAGTGACACTACGGGAGGTAAGACTGTAAACAGAGAAAGAGACAGGAGACACACAGACACAGAGAGCCGCTGCTGTAATTAACGTACTGTTAATCGACGCTACTATCCACTACTATACTCGCCGCTGTTCGATAACTATTCCACGCGGTCCGTTCAGCCGTTTCTACTCGGACAAGAACCGTTGTTGTAGTTCCGACGATGACGTCGTCGTCATCGCCAGAAGATATACACACACAGCCGACGGACAGCGTAGTCCGTCGATGATATTCTCGCGGGGAAAGAAATTCCGGGTGTCGTACGGTCACCTCTATTCTGTCGCACGAGTCTACCCTTCGCCGACGAACCTCTGTCGCACCCGTAGACAGTTTGTTGGACAGTGAAATTGTCTCCTCGTGTTTACATTTGAAAATACGACCGCGCGAAGCTTGTCCGAGGAAAATTTTGTCACTCGATACAAAGGATAGGTTTAGCAAAGTTTCAAACGAGTTCGTAGAATTCGCCGCGATCGAGCTTCAGTCAATCAGTCGGTTCCCCTTACTAACTTCCGGTACGGTAGAAGTGAGCGCGATGGCATTGCTGCGACAATGGTCTCGACGATTAAAATTAGTAAATTTTGATAGAAATGTGATAGAGCGATGATTTCTTTCTTAATGGAAAAAATAGAGAGACCATGGTAGTTTTTTAACTTTGAAAGTCTGTGTTAGCTCGCAGTGTTACAAGAAAATTGTAGATTTTATCACGCTGATTGCAAATCCGGTTGTACAACTTATTTCGGGAGAACTGTCAAATTGAAACGAGGAACGGATATGAGGGTTAATGCTCTAGAAACAAATATTTTACAAGTTGAACACTGTAGAATATATTTATAAAAAACTGCAGTACAGAACAAAGCACATATGTTTGTTTAATTGTCGAGCAAAATCGGCTCGGCTTGGAACAATGGATTTCGTGTAGCAACGAATGGTTCGAAAGGGTCGACGATTATTTAAACAATAATAGGTCGATGGTACAGTGTGTGGACAGTAAGAAAAATATGTTCCATTGGCACGTTCGTTTAGGAGGTGGGGGTGAACTTACTTATTGACCGAGGCAGTCGCGACTCTGACGCGAAAAGGCGTCAACCGTCCGCGAAGGGTGAACCGCACCGTCGCGGAATCACACGCGTGATCATCCGCCATGATGCATTGCGTATTCCCGCACACGTTCCGATCCTAGACACACGTAATGGCCGATCCGGTGGCGATCGATCGATCGACCGACCGAATTTTATCGCTGTTTTCGATGTTCCACGCGATGAAATAAAACAAAGAAAACGTTACGAGCATATGTATATATACGTACATACATACATATATATATATACCATAATACATATATATATTTTTTTAGTACGACGCAATCCTCTCTCTTTTGCTATAGACGTTGAAACTGTCGATGAGAAACGCGCATTCTACACAAACCGAGTCGCCTAACCGAACCCATCACTGGTGAACTATTTACCATGGAAATGAAAAATGTCTCGAACGAAAATTCGCGTCATAAACCATTGTTTACGATGTGGCAATCAACTTTTTATTATCTCGCGCTCCGTTATCGAGAAACGGTGGTACACTTCCGTCCATAAGTCACCGAAAGCTTTATTTAAATTTGGAAAGGCATATGTTATAAAACTTTTAAAATTTAAGCGGGGCAATTGTGCTAATTGGTAATTGAGTGCAATTTATCTTATCTCACAATTTCTCAATCTCTTTTTTCAAATATCATCGTGTAATAGCTACACCTAATCAAAATAAAACAATAAAATCACTCTGGAAGCTTGCATTCTCTAATTACCACTTTGTTGAAGATAAGTACAAACGTATTTTTTAAATTTTCAATATAGGCCCACAAAATAAGTTGTGAAATTAAACTTTTAGTATTTTTTCTACAATCCGATCTATTGCAATTTTGTCCCAATATTTTTGTGACCGACTGTAGGTGTCCGTTGATTTATGGACCGGGGTGTACACTCGACTTAAAACATACTAAACGCCTAGGTTCACTTAATCTAAAAGTATTGAGATTTTCAAGATGCTGTCGATTTCTGTATCACCAAGTAAAACGTAAAACGTTAAAAGAAATGTAAAATAGTCACTTTTGCTTACGAAGAGACTAATTATTTCGAGATGGCTTTTGCGTCTCGACGGACCAGCAAGATAACAAAATAGTTATTAATCCGCTATAATCTTCCCACTCTACTGCGTATTTTCCGTTCGAAACATTTTCCCCACACAGCGAAACAGTTTACAAGTGATTGGAGGCAGTTCGAGGGTGACTCATACTGTAAGCGTCCACGATTATTATCAACAAAGTGCGACGCGTTGCTAATCTCATTCTCGAACTCTAACGAATAACTGTCGCGACGCGCGCGCGTATGTGTGTTCCTGTAGCAGTTTCTCGACGAACACTGCCTATTGTAAACGTTATCGATTTAAAAAAAAGAAAAGAGTTACCGAAAAATCTTTCGAAAAAGAACAAAAAAAAAAAAGAAACCGAAGAAATAAAGCAAAGAAACGTAAAGTAACACGAACGTCGTAGAGAAAAATCGCAGGTTTTTTCGAGTCTCCGTTCGCGGGGGACCGGTAGTTATACACAGTCGTTTGTTAGTGAAGTACGTTGTACGCCTCGCCACGAGGACAGTGACAGACACGGATTATTATTGATAATTGTAACCAACGTGCGAGAACCACGACGCCCACGAATTTCTTTCCTTTGTCTGCGAGGCATCGCGCGCCGCCGAGCACATACTTAAACGAAAAATAACGCGTACGGGACCGCTGATCGATTGTCAACGGGGTTTGTTGACTACCCGGGGAGGCGAGAGTCCGAGTCAACTCGCGTTTAGCCCTCGGACGTCGGGTCGGGAACGACCCAACGCCCGTAGTAGCTCTACAAGAAAAACCAAGTCGAAAAAGCGAAATAATATTTTATCGTACGAGGTATTATTCTCGAGATAATGAACTTCAGTGGTCAGTGTTTCGAGTAATAGATACGGTCGGCCATGATCAGACGCGGCTACTGTGGCTTTCGGAGCCGATTATCTCGGACTACCTCAACGTACTATAAAATGTGACTCATACATTTATTCGCAGAAAGATATCATTTTTATCTATTCTAGCTTCGTAGGAGGTTTCCATTGTTGCATTAAATTTTGAAATATTACGAGTGCTGCTCGTATTTAGGAGTGTCCTTGACAACACACGTCAAGGTCGAAGTCCTTTACTTCTCCGAACAATTACAATAGATTGCTGAAACATGTAACAATTGTTGCACCGAATTTTGATTGTGTCTGTTACGGGCATTCTATAGAATGTGTATAATATGTGTAATGGCCAGGAATTTCACAGATTGCCTGGACATTTTTATAACAGATTAAATTTTAAAGAATACAGCGTTATTAAACAATTATGTAGTCACCATTCTACAATTAGAAAAGAATGGTGACTGTATTGTTCCTTTTTTTACACTCCGCCGTGCAGTGCAGTTTGCGACATCTATGAAAATCGGGCACGAACTTATGCAATCGTCCAATATAATATCCATGGTTTGTTGGGCGGTTTGTTAACCCTAAAAAGAAATGCAGGATTTTTGTTCCTTTGTTTTAATTGCAATTTTATACCAGTAAATATTTACCTTAATTTAAGGTTAAGTGGCATTATTTTTTCGAGCCTTTCGAACTTGTTTTCATGACTTTCTTCCTGGTAAATACGTGAATACGCTGTGAATAATGTTATGAAGCTCGATTAATGCATAAACTCAAATGTATTGAAATTGTGACAAGTCGCGTTTTTCCTTGCAACAAGAGAACTCGCTCTCGCATTCTACACATTGCCCAAACGATCAAACCTGCTATACTAATCTATACAATGCTCGCCTCAGACACATTGCCCGTAAACTTATCTACTCTTCAAGCTCGATTCGGTTCTTCTCGTGGAATAGTTTGAAACAATTCGAGAAAAACCGTGGACGTCCGAGGGTTAATACAGCCGCCGGCCGTAAAACGGTGGCACGTTCGAACCAAGATGATTGCATTTCAACGGTGATTCGCGGTTAGGTCTGCGGATCACTATCGAGACCCAAACGTACCGTATTTTCTTCTCGACGGCCCCGAACACCTGTACATTTCCCTACCTTCGTTCCCCCTTGTTCCCCTCGTTGCTGCTTCTCTTCTATTCTCCTCGTTCGTTTCCCCTCCCCTAATTTCCCCTTTCCCCTTTCCCTCACCCACCCCCGTTCCCTTTTGTTTTTGTAACTTGTCATGGACTAGGAGAGCACAGACTGACAAAACGAATCAAAGCGTTAATGCGTTGAAAACCGATTCACTTCGGGGCCCAGTGACCGACTCGCTGGCCTCTCTTTTACTTTTTAAGCCTAGGTTACGGATTGGTGGCGGTACGGGGAAGCCGTCGAAACGCGTAGATCCTTTGAATGAATCCTCGGACGATCGTTCACGGCGTTGGTGGTTCGGTGACTTTGCAATTTGATGACTGCGTCGGAGACTCGAGGCATTCACGGCACAATATCATTCGGTTCTTGCTGTCGAGGATGTCCAGGATGTTCTAGACATCCTTCTAGACGTCAACCGTAGAATTTTCGAGGTCTCAGGCTGCTTAACCTGGACAACCGTGACAGCAAGACCTTTAGGCGATTGCTCGTTCGTTCTCTGGCCTCTAACTCCCTCCCTCCCATCCCTACGCCCTTCGTGACGGGTGCACGCGATGCACAAAACTGTTCAGAATCGATGAACGCGAGACATGGACGCGATCATCCGGATCCGAAGTTTGTCCGGAGAACGCGAAGGCTGAGACCTGATTCCAGATAGCTAGACTAGCAATGGAGATTGTCGTTCGTTCAGGGTTCAATCGCTGGTTGATTCTGAACCTCTTCAAATTCGCTACAACTCTGACGAGGAAGAAACTCGTGCATTATCAAGATGCAAGTGGTCTCAGTCAGAGGTGAGATTTTGCTTAAAGAAAATAGTATTTTAAATAAGGAATACAATTTCGAAAATAAAATATTTCTATTTTAACAATTTGATCCCCAAAATAAAATATTTCTATTTTAACAATTTGATCCCCAAAATAAAATATTTCTATTTTAACGATCAGAAACACGAAATAAAATATTTTTCTTTTCGCATGGTTACAATACTCTGAGAAACCGCATAAACATACAGTCTATCTTATCGGTAAGAAATGAATTTGAACCATTATTTTCAGCAATAATATTTAAAATCGAAATTGAAAATAAAGACGAAATAAAAATATTTTCAATATTCTTCAAATAAAATACTATTCTCATAAAAATTACTGCCTCTTAGATAAATTATTTTATTTTCCAAAATGACTGCATCAAATATAAAATATTTTATTTTCAAAGAGTTGTATACATGCTTTGAAATAAATAGGAGAGATTATTTACTATTTACTATTTACTATTTAAAATACTATTTTCCCCAGCTCTGGGTCTAAGTCATATTTCTTGTTTCTGAGATCGTTGATTCATTTTTGACAACGAACAATAAATTCATTGTGCAGGTAACTTATTGATAATCCAACAAACTTACATTGAACTAATTTAGTTTGAAATACTGCGATGTGAAATAACTGATAAACTCATTTTTCTCAAATTTTCACTTAGACCACTTTCATAATTACGAGCACATTTGTCCATGTTCGTGAACAAATTCAGAGTTGCTCTTCAACTTCTCGATCGTATAGAATGTTTGAGACTGCTGGGAAAATCTCTCCAGTCCGATAACAATACAGATCGTCTTGAGAAAAATCATTTTACCCAAGAATCGGCTAGATGAAAGAACCCTGAACAGCATCAGCCTCGTTTCAACCAATATACCGGGTGAACCGCTGCGGTAACAGTCGAGAGCCCTATGTGGGCGTGGTCCGCGCGGTAGGAGGAGTCGCGAGGCACGGTTTCGATTGGAGGATATGGAGCAAGTTCGTTCGGGTTCGTGATCGATGTGTGATTTATTTTCGCTGTGAGGCGAATCATGTCGGCTATATGTAGCATAACATACAGTACATATATTTTTGTCTTGTCGTAGCGAGGATACTTGACCTGGGAAAGGGACGGCGGGATTTTTATGATCGCGACGGCCGGTCGAGACCAGATTCGAATTTTTTCAATAAACGAAAGGAGGATAAAAACGGTCCATCCCCCCCACTCGCCGTCCTCCCACACACACACACACCTCTCTCCCACGACGTGCAATAGCTCGCGTGACGAAAACGTAATGGCGCATTGTGCGCTCCGTTGTTTCGACGAGTCGAGAGCCAGCCACGGGTACGATGACGATGACGATGATTGTTGCGATGCGTCGTCCCGTCGGAAATCTGTTTTGATCTGCGAAGGAACAAAGGAATGATGTCGAGAAAAAGAGAGTATCGATTTGTTAATCCTTGCTAGCGTGTAAGAACGTACACACACCGCGTATATTTAATAATATATAGCGTGTAAACGGAGGGAAATACCGGATGAAGCAAACATAGATATGTATATGTATATATATATATATATATTGTACGCATATATATACATATACACACTCTCCACACACAGGACACGGATACATAGATATATATATGTACATAAATACATATATCTATATATGTACATAAATACATATATCTATATATGTACGGAGGAAGAAAAACAAACAAAGGTATATATATTAACAAAAAATGGAAAAAAGCAGTAAAAAATAAATATATATAGATAAGATATGTTTTATACGCTGCATGTCATCCCTAGAGGAATAACGTGATCATTGTAAAGTGTCGTTCGAAGTCGAGTGTCTTTCTTAATTGTTTCGTTTTTCTGATTTCTTTGACGATCGTTCTAGCGATTTAAGCGATGCTCGTTTGCCAATGCACGATTGTTATTCAACTGCGAGAACGTGACTCTGCGGAAGGGGTTCGGCGTGGGCAAGTACGCGCGGATGAGCGAATCGCGTGCCAACGGTCACGCGGACCGAACAACCATGTTGGGAATCGTAAAAGTTCACACACACAATATAAATTAATCAATAATTAATTATACTACGGATTTTTGTGCAATTACGAAGAAATTGGCTAGATAAAATGTAGAGCAGTGAAAAATTAGAAAAGTCTAAAAATAGTGTTATGTTGTTTTCGAGTGTAGAAAACTGTTAGGGGGTGAAATGAATTTTTATTGAACTCCTGCTGCCCACAATCGCTGCTGCACATTTTTATTTCGCATAAAGATCCGCAGTTTATTAATTATGCATAAAATACAGAGCGGTTGGATCGATGCATACGATGAATCGCAATCTACCTAGATGTACACTGACTCGGCGGGAGAAGTTGGTAATCGATGGGACGTGCCGTATGCATCAATTTAACATTTTTAATTGTGAAACCACTGATAATCGTGACTATTACCGAGGTCAGTGACCGTGTAATTAATTGTGAGTATGGTCAGCAACCAACCCTGTCGGTGACCGTGTAACCAATTGTGAGAAAGGTCAGTAACCAACCTTGTCGGTTATGGCAGAGGTCAGTGACCGGGTAACCAATTGTGAGAAAGGTCAGTAACCAACCTTGTCGGCTATGACCGAGGTCGGTGACCGTGTAACCAATTGTGAGCAAGGTCAGCAACCAAACTTGCCGGCTATGACCGAGGTCAGTGACCGCGTGATCGTTGGCATAGAGTGCAGGAACCCGTTGACCGGGCTAGGTAGGAAAATCGTGATCAATACATCGAGCAAACGATGGATCATTCGTGAAGGGAACAGATTGGACAGTGCCTCAAAAATCACTCGCCCATTAGAGACCTCTAGTAAACGATTGTCGGAGTGTGTAAGCTTTCTCGACACCGTTTTGAACACTCAGTCGTCCCCTGATACCTTCCCCCTGGGAGAAGAAATGTCAGTGGCGCGAGGACGAGCGACTTTCGAGGCGCTGTCGTGCTATAGTGAGACGTGAGAGAACCGTTCGATCGTGTCCGTAGCGTACCAAACGGTAGCAATCGCAGCGATGCGAGAGGAAACGTGATCGAGGGAGTGGTTAAAAACGAAGCTTCGAGGCCGAGTGATCGAGCAAGTGTTTGGCTGTGCAGTAGAATAGGAAACAGAGAAGAGAAAGAAAGATAGAGAGAAAGATTGAGAGAAAGAGAGAAAGTGTGCGTGTGTGTGATTATACAAGAAATAGCAAAGAAAAGTGAGCGAGAAGTGCGAATGCCGAATAATAACAAAGCGAGAGGGTGTGAAAGAGATACAAAAGAAAAACAGATTCAGATGTTAATCGAAGCCAGCGAAAGTACATAAGATACACACGATGATATATTATATTTCCGGTAATGCGTTCCGCTCCATATATACACACTGTTTAACCGCGGCATACGCAACCTTGTTGTTTAATTGATTATTTAATTCTCGTTACCGAGTCGAGTACGTACACGCGCGTGTACACACGCAGTCTGGATTTTCGTTTTGAGTTTTCTTTTCCGTTTCTGGGAAGCAAGACAGAGAGGGTGAGAATTCAATTCGATTCGAATAATATCGATTACATTTGGATATCCGTCTGATCCGGGGCGAACGTTCATGCCCCGGAGAGTCTTTGATACAAGTGTGCAACACACTGCAAAATGGTCTACACGTGTCGGCCTACACGTGCCTCACACGAGAAACACGACGATCCTCTCGCGATAGTCGCGAGGGATCGTTGTCGCGTGACAGAACAACTCACGATTACCGTTGCGTTTAACAAGTGCGTATCTATTAGGGGATTCGCCCATTTTGCCTCCACTAATTTTTAACCCGAATCAAATCAGTCAAATCAACTCGCGAAACGCACTTCAACCCCTAGGCAGCACGATTTTCCCCAGGGGTTGCCTTTTTAAACAGTTCAATTAAATTGAAAAGACAATTAGTATTCCTACGTGTCTATTTTATTTCAACTCGTGAGTTGAAAGATATAATTGTACTTAGCGTATGTTGCATGGAGTCGTCGGTTTTTAATTGCTCGAGGTTTTAGAGAATTTGAAAATTTTCAGAGCAAAATGTGCAAAGTGCACATAATTAATCGAAATTAACGTTGGATATGAAGGAAAAGCATTTCGAGAGCTGGAACATGACATCTCTCCTGAACAACACTAATATTTACGTACTTGTTATGCATACATGTATCGTTACACACATGTATGCAAATCGCTTAGAGATCGGTTCGCGCGTAAAAAGAAACGAATACTGTAGCCGATTTCATGGACATTTTCGCTGCTTCGAAAAAAGCTGCAGTCTACCATGTATATATTTTCATTAATGTATGTATAATAAAACAAACAAAAAAATATATTCGAGACAACGATCGGCTCTGTGTTTTAGTGGTCGCTCTCTGTCACTCTGCGACCGGTGAAGCTAGAAAAATCGGTGCGAGAAAGGGTGAATGTGCGAGAGAGAAAGAGAGAGAAAGTTAGATAGAGAGAGAGAGAGAGAGAGAGAGAGAGAGAGAGAGAGAGAGAGAGAGAGAGAGAAAGGGAGAGGGAGAGAGGATCGATCGAACTTTCGCGTTTCGGGAACTATTTTTCGGCTTCTGAACAATATACATATTATCGCAACCGACGTATTTCTCTTTAGAAATAAATCTTGATGAGGAAACTCCGTGGATATTCTTTGTATTTATGTAAACGGCACCTAATCGCGTATATCACCTTTCTCGCGGAAGGTTCTGTGTTGATGTCAATAAATTTTCAGTGATTTCTAAGTCGTTTTACCCACGTCCCGGATGTACTTGTGGGATCGAGGCGATCCTCATGCTGGTCCTTGAAGAGCCATAAAATCATCCCTCGGTCCGTGTGGATCAATTTATTTCTTTCTTTTGTATTGAATGAATGGGAACTTCGACGAGTCTTTGATTAATGTTTTAATTTTATCACTCTATGAGTCTCTGATACTCTCGAGTTACTAAAAATTGCTGTACCGTTATTCAAAATATTGTTTACATTATATTAAATATGTCGGTATCTAATCATTTACATAGGCATTATAATCAATTATATGTATAGGCAATGGACATGGACATATTCTGGGTCGGAAGAAATGTTTAATTCTCGAGTTAAAATAGTTCTACTAGTAGTTTTACGAGTAGTAACTAGTAAACATTTATTTTTCGATGTTTTTCTATTCAAATTGATGAGTTAACATTTACTTCTTAGGTTTTTCGATTATGTGTTTCGCATTAAGAAAATGAAAGTCACACACGAAGTTTCGGGTACAACTTGCAAATAGTAGAACAGTAAGTATATCGTATTTCGGGAAAACTGTGTAAAATTACATAAAAGTACAAGTCAATGATAAGTCAGACGTTTGAAAAATTTTCGGAAATTCAGTAGTACAACTCAACGACAAATCATACGGTCGAAAATTTAATTTTTTATTAGGAGAATATGATATTGAAGGAGGCTGCTCGAAAATTCAGTAGTACAACTCAACGACAAGGCGGACATTCGGGAAAAATTGGTGGTTCAATAAATATATACGCAGCCACGCTTCTTTATTACATTGTCTTTATTTATTCATTGTATATTCATACATAAAATGTGTACACCGAAATGATACAATGTCTGTACTAACCTTGTTTGTGTCCTACACGTCGCGTCGCGTCGTCGTCTGTGATAGAAACGTCTCATACATCATGGAAGCCAATTGGGTTCTAGTCTCTGCTAATGTAGACAACTGGGTTGTAGTCCATGCTAATGACGAAGAGGTTAGTTTCCTATCGACTTGGTGCAGCACTAGCGTTTCTGAAAAAATCAAAAGACTAGATCGTCGGCACCGACGAGATATTATTAAAGACTGCCAGCCTTACGGGAGTTGGTGTCACCCGAATATTTCGGTGTTCTCATACGCCCTCTTGAATGTATTCTAGCTGGAGTAAGAAATAGAAGGCCATCGACGTGATGTCGTCGGTGCAGAAGGCCACTAAGGAGATTCTCGTCGCGTCGGTGAGAAGGAAAATCGTCACGGAACCATATTGGTGTGAATTGTTACATTCTGCACCGAACGTATTGCAGATATGGGCAAAAAATTCCTAGATATATTAAGAAAGTAATGAAGCATAATTAGGAAAATCAACAATTACCACTTTAAATTTTGTATGAGATACCTCTATTTGTAATTTCAAAATATTTCGTAAACGAGAATTATTACCTTACACATTTTTATACATAAATGTTTCAAGAATCTGAGAAAACAGAAATATGTTGAAAAGACTGTACGGTAAAAGATTAAATGGCAAGGAGAGGTCAAGGGAGTGCTCGTTAACATCATTAATTAGCAAAAGGAATTGTTATAATCATTTGATTGTAAACTCTAGCTAATGGAAATGTAAAAAGAGTAGAAGAGGAAGGTGTAACGAGTTATGGTTAACAATATAAAGTATATTTAATGAGAAATTAACGATACAGAAGGAAAAATATACTTTATATTGTTAACCATAACTCGTTACACCTTCCTCTT
>CM052319.1:23967105-23986785 GCA_028455605.1 Lasioglossum malachurum
GGACATCGTCTGAACAAAATCACAAAAGGCGATACCGCGATGATCAAATCCTGCATACATTTCCACGACAAGGTCTACCGGTTGGTTCTCCATAGATCATTATCGTAAAATGTAATAAAATGAAAACAGAGGAATTTAATGTTGGAAAAATGATTGCAGATACGCCCAAGAGTTGAACAATCAGTTTAAGATGATCATCTTCATGCAATTTCTGGCGAGTGCCGTGATCGTCAGCTTCAACCTCTACAGATTAACGCAGTCCACGAACCTGGGTCCGAAACTGTTCGAGATACTCGTGTATAGTCAATGCATAATGACGCAGATATTCGTTTACTGTTGGTACGGGAACGAAGTGAAGCTGAAGGTTCGCAATCACTATTCTTTCTGGCCCGGTTTCGTTGTAATATTAGGCTGGTGCATTCCGAATATCGTTTTCTCAAATCAATCTCGATCACTTTGAGAAAACGGCAGATCCTATGCTAGCCAACCTAATCTATTCTTCGATCTATCAGAGCCTCGAAATTTCTGACGCAGCACACAGTATGAACTGGATGGAACTCGATAACGTCCAAAGGAAGATGATATTGATGATGATGAGGCGGGCCTCGGTGCCCATCGAGTTCTCCAGCATTCACGTCGCCACTTTGAACCTGCAGTCATACGTGACCGTCAGTATTTCATTAAACATACTAAATTCTCTCCGTAAAACAAATATGCAGTAAATCCTCTATAAACGCAAAAAACCGGCCGCGCGCGGTCTCTCTTTACACGCGCTGTCCTTCACTACGTTCGGCTCGTACTTTGAAGCTCAAAAAGATAGTGTCCGTCTACGAAAAATGCAAACGAATCTCCCCGAGGCTTTTGCGTTTATAGAGGATTTACTGTAGTTTCATTTTGATTTCTCTTTACTTTATCGACCATTCATTTACTCAGGAAATATTCGCCATTTCTGTTCCCAAAAATTTGTTGTAATGAAATTGTGATTTTTGGTCATTAGTTATATTCAGATTTCTCATAAAAAATTATACATTAACCCTAGGGAACCTACGTGGCCGTTAGTATTTTATTAAATATTCCAGATCCGTCCATTTGGTCAGGAAAATCGTCTCATTTCTGTTTCATTACCAGACAGCTAATCTTTATGCAAATTATTAGGTTGTAAAGAAAGAAATTCGGGATTTTTGTTCCTTTGTTTTAATTGCAATTTTATACCAATAAATATTTACCTTAATTTAATGAGTTATATGCCATTTTAAAGCTTGTTTTACGCTCCATTTAATTATGCTTTTGATATTTAATTTTATTCAAATTTTTATTAAACGATTTGGCTTTAATTTCAGAATATCAAAACGCGATTTTCGCATTATTTTTCTCTAGCCGCTTGGAATATCAACGAAGTACATATATGGGGCGAAAGAAGTGTCAACGAATGCACAGTGCTCATAGAAAAAAATAATGCGAAAATCGCGTTTTGACATCCTGAAATGAAAGCCAAATAATTTAATAAAAATTTGAATAAAACAAATATCAAAAACATAATTAAATAGAGCGTTAGACAAGGTTTAAAATGACATATAACTCATTAAATTAAGGTAAATATTTATTCGTATATAATTGCAATTAAAAGAAACGAACAAAAATCCTGCATTTCTTTGTTCACAACCTAGTAAAAATTTTCTACCCGAATTGTGCACAAATCAGGAGCGAAATGGACATTTACTTCTTGTCTTAATATATTTAAATTCCTCTTACCTTTTACTGTTTTCAATTGCACCTATTCATTTTAGTCATAAATGCATAAAATTCGCTGACACACGAAAGATTCACCATTGAATTAATTAATTACAAGAGTTAGAAATCATTCTCGCGTTTACAGATACTGAAGACATCATACTCGGCATACAACGTGCTCCAGTGAAGTTCAAGGAAGACGTGCAACATCCGTAGAAAGCGAGACACTCGGTTTAAACAAAGAGCTGCAACAAGAGAAAGAAAATGTTGAGGAGTGTAGCAATAAACTTACCAGAAATATTTTCTAGATCGCTGCTGTGAAATGGGAACAACTTCATTCCGCGATTCGCTTGTCTGAAACGATCGTAGAGCATATCACGTGTTGCTTGGGACGTGGAAGCTTCGGAATAAATGCACTACTACCCTAGAATTCACTTCATCCGCGTGTCTTTTTTTACTTCTATGACAGTAATGTCTCGGCGACTTCTTCCTTTAAATATTTAGCCTGCATATTTGAGCTCGCCGTTACAAAGTGGCAACTGTGCGTTGCGACAGAAAGTGAACGAGTATGCAATTAAGTAGGGAAACGGTTTGCGTATTTCGTGTTCTCGGTGATTACTGTAATTACATAGCTTGGCGTATGGTCTCCCATTATTCTCTTCAGAAAAAAATATCGATATTCTACGGCCAACGGCGTTCGCGACACCGAGGACCATTTCAACTTTGTGTCTCCACGCGACTAGATCATTTTAATCGCGATACGTCATTCCTTGTTTTACTTCAATTCGTTAGTGGTTCATTTTGTATTGGTGGAAGAACAATACTTGCCAAATTGAAGAACAAATATTGCTGATATAATTGAAGTAGTTCTTGTTAGAAGAGGACTGAATAGAATTAAAAATGACTGCGAGGAGATTAGCATACGTGTGTAAGATTCTGGGAGTCGGTGGCTGTTGGATACCAGACTCCTGGACCTCTCCATCAAAGAGGATTCTCTATTCCACCTATTCAGCCTTCATATGGTTTATTATGTACTGGTGGACAGTCTCTCAAATCTTAGACTTGATCATCCAAGTGAAAACTCAGGATGAGTTCACTGATATTTTCTATGCGACCATGGCGAATTGTTGTATCTGTGCGAAGTTTACCAATGTCCTGCTGACACGCACATACATCGCAAACATGATCGATAGGATCGAGAAGGAGCCGTTCGCGTCTCTGAACGTCGAGGAGGAGCAGATTCGGACGAGATTCGACAAACTGGCCAGGTAAGTCGCCCCAACCATTTTGAATCATCACTATACAGCGTCATTAGGTGAATTTAGTTCCACAAAATTCCTCGCAGAATTGAGTTTATTTCGTGCCGATATCTGTAATATTTCTCGAGTTACAGTTTTTAAAAGAAAGTCTGATTTTGAAGTAGGCTTTAAAAAATGGTGTTCCATGGTTAATATCGTTTACAGAAGAAATGCAGTCACGTACACAATTATAATCAGCTGTTACATCCTGCCAACATGCGCGACGGGGCTATTCGTCGGCTTCCGGGAACATAAGTTGCTGTCCCGGGCATGGCTGCCATACGACTACTCCTCCTCTAACGTTTCGTTCAGCACCACACTAATTCACCAGGTCGGGGCACAGGTCTACGCGGGTTGTATCACTACTGGAAGTGACTGTTTGTTCAACGGCTTCCTCATGCATACTTATTGCCACTTCGAGATTCTCAACCATCGACTGAAAATGATCGAGGCAGACAAGAAGTACACGTTGAAGCGTTGCACCTATCTGCATGACTATATTTACACGTTGGTTGCTCTTCATTTTCATAGCGTTTACATTGTCCAGCAAATAGGATTCAAATACCAGCCACAGATTGAGTTTCTTGAATCAAAAAATTAATTTTTACCCCTGGACTCTTTATGCAAATTCCCATTTTCAGTGATTAGTTTATTACAATCCTCAAAGAAGGTGCCATAGAAAGAAATTAATTCCTCAATATCCCCAGCTGTCTGTAAACAATTCAGGAAAAGAGAAATTTATTGCTCACATGACAGTAAATACCAGTTGTATTCTAAGCTCACAATACTAGCCACAGAATGAGGGGGAGTTTAGAGAAGTTATTGAAAGTCCTGTAACCTGTAGATCACTCTTATGCAGTGGAGATTATGGCACAGAGTTCCGCTGCGCAGGACCGCCCTAATCGCTCGTGGCGAGGGCGCTGCCATGGGAGACAGAGTATGATTGGTCGATCTCCCACCATTTCCACCTAGTTGGAGCATTGTAGCTGCTTCTGTGGCTTGGTAGATCTATACATAGAAAGCTTCACCTATAATTATAGAACGAATTTTTACCCCTAGAGTAATATCCCCAGCTCTCTCTAAACAATTGAGAAAAATATAAATTTGAATAAACAGCAATTTGTTGCTCGCATGACCGTATCAATTGTATTATAAGCTCCTAAGAACACCAGAGAAGCGTGTAACAATTGGGAAAATCCGTCTACATAATTATTGTACGCATTTAGTAATCTCGCGAACCATTGTAGGTACGCCACCACAGTGAACAGACGGTTCAAAATTATCATAATGATCCAGTCGCTGGTGTCCATCGTGACAGTGTGCTGCACTCTGTACCAGCTGACGCAGGTTCATCTGGGATCGAGATTCGTCGAAGTGGCACTTTACTTGACCAACACGCTCATACAGATCTTTTACTACTGTTGGTACGGGAATGAAATCAAACTGAAGGTTCAATCTTGTCGTAGACAATCTCACGAAATCGAATGATTATTCAAGTGACTTTTTACGCAGTATACGTCATCCTTTTACAGAGCCTCGATGTTTCGGAGTTCGTGTTCCAATGTAACTGGACAACGTTAGATAACGACGGCAGAAAGCTGCTCGTGATGATGATTAAACGCGCCAGGGTGCCCATCGAATTCTCCGCCATCCACATCGTGTCCATGGACCTTGAAATGTTCACGACGGTCAGTAGAAATAACGCACAATCGCAGCAACAATTCACAATTTTAATAAAAATGCACTGGATCGGGTCTAGGCATTAGAGTGGTTCTTATGAAAGACGAAAGTAAGCGTGGTAGTGGGCCTCGAGGGATGAAGAACTAAGGGCAATGCGAAAAGTGGAGGCCCTTAGTTCTTCATAAGCTCGGGCACCAACTGCTGAGTAGAAGGGCGGCCCATTGAACGTCCCGGGGGTTGGTGTTTACGGGTGTTCGCCCACGGTTTTAGCCTCCCCCTTAACAAAAAAAAAGGCATTAGAGTGGTTCAACAGCCAATCGCAAGTAACGCGGAAAGCGGGTCGGCGAGTTGCAGAAGCCTCCGGTCAAAAAGGCTGAGCAGGCCTCATAAGGGTATCTTTTTTTTAAAACTCTAATATTAATAGATTTAAGTTTTACGGAACAGCATATACACTCAGTGGAGGATGGACCGGGGTATAGTGGGCCCCTACGATCGTCTCACACCGGGCTAGGGACACAATGGGATTGTGAGTCCCCTGGCGGTGGGGGTTTAGTGGGTGGGGATATATTCCCCCTCCCTCAAATTCCACCTGAGAGGGAACCGAGTCCCACACTACCCCCCTGAACTTTATCTCAAGGGGACTGTGCGTAAATGCATTTCCCCACCGCCCCGAGTGGTGAGTGGGAGAGGGGTTAGTGGTTAGTGCGCAAGCGAGCCCCAGGGCGGAACTAGTTAAAAAAAAAATAGCAATAGAGTGGTTACAGAAATTGTACCACATTAACCATTGCGATGATGTTGATTTGAGTTACAAACTAAAAAAGCACTTTAAGAAATTGTCCTGCCTGATTCGCAACAAACTGGAGCAAAATAAAAATTCATTTTCCTCCTTAGTACGTTTAACAGGTCGAAAATCATACGAATGAGTGATTCACTGTTTTAAATTATTGAATGTCAAACTTGACGAATGTGAAACTGAATGTCCACGTTTGCAACAGATACTGAAGACCTCTTACTCGGCGTACAACTTGCTGCAGTGACGCGAAGAACCCAGGAACACGAAGACCGCTATCGCGAGAACGTAGAGAGAAAGAGCGAGAGAGAGAGAGGGAGAGCTTCTTTCTAGGAGTGGGAAAAAGCGAACTGTATAGAAGTATGTAGACCGCCACTGGTGATGCAAATAGCAATAAAGATTCTAGAGAGAACATAATTTCTATTTCGACATAAAATATTTCCATTCTCTCTGATTTTTTACATTTAATTGATTAGATACCAACATATCCAATAATGTAAACAATGTTTTCAATAATGGTACAGCAATTTTTAATGAAGCCTCAGAGCCACCACTTGAGTGCTAAGGGTTAATAATATAAGAACGTAACTTCTATTGCGACCTTCTGTGCGACGTCTTCAAGCTCTGAAGTGTTTTGTAGTTTTTAAACAGACATCCTCTTGTTTTCCATGAAGAATCCTTGGTTAATTGTTTCCCACTCTCTCGAATTCAAATCATAAATTACTACACTGCGGATTCGTATGCAACATCCATTTCTTTTCTGAATCATTTGAACAATATCCGCAGGCTAATTATAACCGTTCGTTATTGCGCAAGCTGAAAGACGAATCAGACTAAAAAGGACTCCAGCTAACAGGGAACTGACAGCGCATGGTTCATCGAGATCATAAATATGTAGAACCCTCGATTAGAACTGTCGTGTCTCGTCGATCGTTCAATTGCAGGACAACATACCCTCCGTCTAATCAGTTTTCGAGAAGCGAGGAAGAGTTACAAGCGGCGAGAGGGCTGTAATTATGCTCGCGAAACGGCAAGGGAGCATGCTGGTTGTCAATAATTACCATAATAACGGCCTCCGTTGTCCAGCAGGAGAATTATCGCGAGTAAGTAGTTCAGGGGGTGCAGAAAAAATGACGATGAACTATAGCAGTCAATAACTCTTAGCACCTTCTTGGCGATCCGATCATTATAAGACTCCGTGAGAAATGTTGTTTCAACGAATCTTCATTCTACGAAATAGTGAAACTTTTTAGATATGATCAAGAAAAGACATAATTAAAAATAAGAAAATTAACAATGCCAACACTGAGATGGACAACCACTGTTCTGACAACCATAGGCTGCAGATATCCATCGACCTGGACGTCTACCACGAAAATATTCTTATACAAAGTGTACGGGATTATAGTGGTGCTTCTTGTACAGAGTGTCACGCTCACGACAATTCTGGATATAGTATTTAACGTTAGGAGCCAGGACGAATTCGGAGATAATCTTTACTTGACAGTTCCTATGGTGATTTCTTGCTGCAAGCTGTGCAGCTTTTTAGCTCATCGCGAGAGCATTCTGATGCTGACGCACGCGATGAGGGAGAAACCGTATTTGCCTGCCGATGACCACGAGATGGAGATCGAGATGAAATACGACACCATGAACGAGTGAGTCATTAATATGATTAATATTATTGTAGACTTAGCAGAGGTCCGAATAAAAATTAATGTTGGCAAAATGTAGCGATACTTATTCTAGATTCAGTAGAGGTTCGAATAAAAATTAATATTGGCAGAACAGAGAAATGAAAAATATATAAATATGCGTCCTAATATTATTTTAGATTTATCAGGGGATCGAATAAAAATTGATAGAGAGTTCTGTGGCAGAACAGAGAAATGTATAATATGAATATGGGTCCTAATGCTATTCTCTTGAAAAAATAATAAAAAATGAATTCTGGGCTGATTATAGGAGAATATCGACATTGTACATAATGTCGACGGAACTCTGCATACTGACGAGGTGGGTTACCTCGTTGATGAAAGATCCACAGGACAGAGTGTTGCCATTTCGAGTATGGCTGCCGTACAACTATTCATCCCCAATTCTGTACAGCGTTACGTACGCCCACCAAGCTGTGACCGTAACAATTGCCTCGCTCATGAACAACGCTTACGATTCTCTGTTCAGCGGCCTGTTGTTCTGCATATACAGTCAGCTGGAGATTCTTGGACACCGTCTGCAACAAGTGAAAGATCACAGTGATATAGCGAGAGAATGCGCTCGTCAACATAACTTCATATACAGGTGCGTTCAGCGTATGTTAATTCATGCAATTTTACGATGAAAATGATGTGCAGCGTTCGATAAATTTCAGATTCGCCACGAAAGTGAACGAGGACTTTCAAGTAGTATTATGCGTCCAGTTTATGGCAAGTATGACGATCATCTGCTTCACCCTGTACCGAATCACTCAAACAGATCTAGGATCTAGACTCCCTGAAACTGTGATGTACGCATTCTGCATGCTGTTGCAAATATTTTATTACTGTTGGTACGGGAACGAAATCCGGCTAAAGGTTAATTAATAAAATTACAATAAATTCCTCTTCCTCTGTTGCTGTACATATTAACAAATCGTCTGTTTCAGAGTTTAGAAATTCCAGATTTGATATTCGCAAGCAACTGGGTGAATTTGAACGAGAACACGAGAAAGACTTTGCTGATGATCATGCTTCGATCTACGTTCCCGATCGAGTTCTCGAGTGCTCACATCGTGTCCGTGAATTTGCAGTCTTTCATGGCAGTCAGTATACAGCTGCAGAGTTACTTGTGTTCATTGTTCGTTTAAATTATCAGGTGTTTAATGATGGTACTTGGGAATTGCAGGTGCTGAAGACGTCGTACTCGGCGTATAGCTTGTTGCAGTGACGGTAACTCGACGATATTCCACAGCGTAGAATTATAGCTATTACAATCATCGGAAGAAACATACTAGAATTAAATATTCGATAAGAGCAGCAATAAATTCAGCATGATATCCACAGATTAGTAATTTCAAACATTAGACGAATTTCAAAATGCCTTTATATTATTTTTAGCCTATTAAACATATTAAGAGAGAGAGAGAATCAATTTCTATGTCACTACGGTTTGTTACAATTCAGGTGGAAATTTTTTATTTTGCATACAGATCCGCTGTCTACTAATTAATATTATTCACTCTCCGAAAAGCTGACTCTCGTCTTAGTAGCTTATAAAAATTTTTGAATTACCTCTCGCAAAAATTTGAGGAGGATCGAATTTATTCTGCACAGATTTTACCATATGTATATCTGAATAATTTCAATATAATTTCTCATGAAATATCAGTCGTTCGCGCGCGCGATAGTAGGCTCAGTGTTCGATTCTGCGAAGTAAGTGACTAACTAATTAAGACAGTACCAGCTCCGTCAGCAGCACACTTCTAATGCTCCTGTTACCACCAAACAGACGACTGACAGTTCGACTGAGTTCGCTGGAGGCTCTCCTCACCCCCTAAAATATGTATCACCCTAAACTCATTAAAACCAGCCACGATAGCTCACCATTTCATAGTTAACCACTATCCCTGTCCACGACCAACCCCGGCGGAACCCAACACCATAATTACGGTGGAGAACAATATAAGGATTTCGACGTCGCGATCTTGCGTTCGGAATAGCAATTTCTAATTATCCCATGGTAATGGCACCAATAATTACGCTAATGATATAGACGGCTACACAAGGAAGGGAACCGTCACCGGGAAAGTAGTTGCAGCGGGGTGCAGAGACAACGCCGGTGCGCTATAGCAGTCAATAACGTCTGAACCTTCGTGGTGTATTGTACCAAAACCGTCCTAACAGTCGTTATGCGTGCTACCCGTTAATGATTGCCCGAAGGAGACAGTGAATTACTGGAGAAATAATTAACAAGCGTCGTCGATGAAAATCAACCATGCCAACTCTACGATGGACGTCTATGGTTCTGACGATTGCAGGTTGTCGATACCCACCATCGTGGACGTCCGGAACTAAGAAGACGTTGTACAAAATATACGGGAGTTTTGTGTTTTTTCTTACGTATAGTCTGACGATAACATCGCTTCTGGACATGGTATTCAACGTGAGGAATCAGACTGATTTTGGAGAAAATTTGTACATGTCGGCTCCTATGGTGATCACCTGTTGCAAGCTGTGCACTCTTTTGTCGAACCGCGACGGCATTATGATTCTCATGACAGCTACCAGGCGGAAGCCCTATCTGCCGGTGGATGAAGAGGAGCTGAGGATCGAGACGAAGTTCGACATTATAAACGAGTGAGTAGAAACGTTCTCCATCGATCACAAGAATCGGGAATAATTTTAATCACTTAACACTTAACACTAAACCCTGCCACTGCGGTTTTATATTTTCCATCTCACAATTACAGTAAATCCTCTGTGGGTGCAACAATTTCTATACGGTAGATGCGACCAAGAATATCCCCCCCCAACTTAGTACAGGGTAAACAACGGTGCTAAGCGGAAAATTATTGTATTGTACTAATGCTATATTCCACACCTGAGAATGTGATACTATTTAATAGTTAGTTGTTATAGTTAGTTATAATATGATACTATTTGCGACCAAATCCCCCGAAGCTGAAGCGTCTATAGAGGATTTACTGTATTGAAATTATGAAGTTTACATGAAAGTTGATTCGATCAATTTCTTTATCCAAGAACATATTGTAATAAAAGTTGAAAGAGAAATCTAAATGAATAGAGCCTCGTCATTTCCACAAGGTAAAACATTTCAATCGCTTCTAGTGCTCGATAGGTTTAGTGTTAAAAACAAGGAGGTTCTTGTGTTCTGATGATCTCACAGTTTTCTGTTTCTCGTAATCCCTATAATTGTATTCCCCACACAATTCACAATGAAAAAGTGTTAATTGCAGGAGACTGTCAACCTTCTACACACTTTACACCGAATTATTCATGCTACTAACGTGGACTAGCTCGCTATTCAGAGATCCAAAGAACAGAGCGTTAGCTTTTCGCGCGTGGATACCGTACGATTATTCAACCCTCGTTTTATACCCGATCACTTACGCTCACCAAGCCGTGAGTATGATCATTAGCTCGACAGCGAACGTCGGTTTCGATTGCCTGTTCAGCGGGCTGATTGTCTCCATATACAGCCAGCTGGACATCCTTGGACATCGATTAAGAAATATTAAAGACGACACGGTATCGGCGAACGACTGTGCGCGACATCACAAGTTCATATACGCGTGCGTCTTCTATTTCCTGGCATATTTCTGCACAATATTTAATGTAATAGCCTACACAATTTTTACTCACTGCTCGTAAACG
This sequence comes from Lasioglossum malachurum, assembly GCA_028455605.1. Taxonomy (NCBI): domain Eukaryota; kingdom Metazoa; phylum Arthropoda; class Insecta; order Hymenoptera; family Halictidae; genus Lasioglossum; species Lasioglossum malachurum. Next base: position 23,977,977 of record CM052319.1, read on the forward strand.
AGTTCTCGACAAGATAAACAATTGGAGATATATATATATATATATATATGTTAAAACTCTCTTTAAAAAATTTTTGCACAATATTTAATGTGACATTTAGTCCAGTGTCTGATAGTCTACACAATTTTTACTCACCGCTCGTAAACGAGTTCTCGACAAGATAAACAGTTTGAGAGGTTTTAGAACAGCATCTGAATTAATTTTTGGTGTAATTGCAGATTTGCTATGAAGATAAACGAGGACTTTCAAACAGCATTGTTCGTCCAGTTCTTCGGCATCATGGCGATCGTCTGTTTCAGCCTCTATCGAATCACGCAATTGGGACTAGGCGAGAAAATGTTTGAGATTTTGGTGTACGCTACTTGTTTTCTGATGCAATTATTTTATTACTGTTGGTTCGGGAACGAAGTCAAACTAAAGGTGAGTAATACCAAAAGAGATTTAATATTATTGAGGGGCGATATTAGAATATTTTAGAATATTATATTAGAAGCCTGTTTTCTAGAGCCTCGAAATCGCAGACCTGATATTTTCGAGCAACTGGATAAATTTGAGCTCGAACACGAAGAAGACACTGCTAATGATCATGGTAAGATCTACGTACCCTATCGAGTTCACTAGTGGTCATATAGTGTCCGTGAATTTGGAGTCGTTCATGACGGTTAGTATAAATCAGTCGAATCAAGTAATTCCTGTAATTATTATTTCACGATTCATTCCAGGTGATCAAGACTTCGTATTCGACTTATAATCTGCTTCAGGAAAGGTAGTCGACAATGTTCAATCAACGAGCAAATCAACATACTCGAGTATTTGAGACGAATCTGATAGGACAAACAATAAATTAAAATTAAACCAGAAAACAACTTGCCTTGTACATAGGGTTCTCTTATTCCTTGGGGTTTTCGTTTATGGCAAATGTCCTCAATGCTTAAAGTTTATAAAAATAATCACAATGCGTCAAGAAATATGGTCAGATATTTCACCATGTTTCCTCGATCGAATTTCACTTTGCGTCCGAGAAGAAGAGAACTGAAAGTGTGCTGCAACTTAAAACTTACTTTTCTTCCATTAAAAGCCACAATGCATTCTCCCTCGGCTATCATTTTATTATTCAACTTCATCCCCCTATCCGGTCGCTCCTCTCGAAATGCAACCCCGAGTGCAAAGAGAAAACGTAGTGAACAGCAGCGAAAAAAAAATTACGTGCAGCAGGGGCTGCGAATATGCTATCGAAATGGTAAGTGGAGATGTCGCATCAATAATTATTGTAATGACAGCCTCTGCCTATGGAAATCGTCAATAGGGGTGCAGAGAAAATGCCGATAGTCTCCCGCAGTCAGTAACATGTGAGACTTTGTCGCGTAATGGTGAGACAGTGCACAGTATATTTTCCTGTATCGTTCCTTTTCCATATTAACAATTTCCCTACAAACCACAACTTAAAAATAGATAGCGGATTTTGTGAATTTATTGCAAAAATGAATAGGTGTAATTTAAAGCTTTAAAAACATGGAAAGAATTTAAAATTACTGTGTTATATGGTTTTCAACCCATTATACATATTTTGAAAGAAAATAAATTTCTATTTCACTCCACTTTGTTACAGTGCAGGTCGAACATTTTTATTTTGCATAAAGATCCGCTGTCTACGTACCAAATTATTCTTCCCTCAAAAATTTCTCAATCTAGCAAATACTTGTGAACTAGATCAACTAAAAATTGTAAAAGTAAAAATTATAACAGTACATCAGTGAATTGTATGTACACAATTCCAAGTGTACGCCAGCGAATTGACGCGTACCGAATGAACGAAGGGAGGATAACAGTTATAACAATCGACAATGCCAACGCTACGATGCGCGTCCATGGTCCTGACAGCGATAGGCTGTTACCCACCAGTGACGTGGACCTCGAAGCCCAAGAGATTGTTCTACAAATTGTACGGATACTTAATTTTAATGGCGGTGCAGGCTCTGACTCTGTCAACTGTTCTGGATATAGTGTTGAACGTCAAGACTCAGGACGAATTCAGTGAAAATTTGGTCTTGACTATCCCCATGCTGATCACCTGTTGCAAGTTCTGCAGCTTCTTAGCACACCGTGATAGCATTATGCGTCTCATAAACTGTCAACAACGGAAGCCGTGTAAGCCTGCCGATGAGGACGAGAGGAACATCGAGTCGAGGTTTGATCGATACAACGAGTAAGTAGATACTGACAATATTAACGATAGCAATAGATAAATCGAATTTCCTCACAACTGTTTTCTTTTGGAAACTGCTACGAAAAGCTAGAATATAAATTTCGGTTGACAAAATAAAATTGCTCTCTCTACGCCAGTGAGCATAAATATTATTAATTAAAAAATTACCCCACGCTATAGAGTGGACTTTCTCCTTTTGGAAACGGTCACGAAAAGCAAAAATTAATAATTAAAATATATATAATAATATTCAGCAGAGCCTGCAGAATCGTTCAATGCCAAAAACCTCCATGTAGCTATAGCGATTCGAGCATAAAAAATTCCAAAAGTCAGAAAAGATTTTCCATAAAATGCTGCTTCTGATTGCAGACTGATAACAGCCGTGTACACGTGTTCGACAGAGGTGTGCGTAGTGGTGACAGTAGCGTCAAGCCTGATCACAAACCCGGGAGACAAAGCGTTAACGTTTCGTTCATGGTTGCCATACGACTACTCGTCCCCGTCCGTGTACGCCGTCACGTTCATACTCCAAACTGTGAGTGTAACAATCTCCTCGCTTATGAACGTCACTTACGACTCTCTATTCAGCGGGCTGATGTTCTGCATATACAGCCAGCTGGAAATTCTCGGGCATCGCCTGCAGAACATTATCAAAACCGGCGATGCGTCGGCGAAAGAATGCGCTCGGCATCACAACTTTATATATGAGTATGTTTTTTAATCTTGTAGATTACAGTTCTCGAGGATCATGATTAGACTGCGGATCTTTATGCGTTTGTGGCATCTGAAAATTTTCAAAAAATGCTGGAATGTAAAATTCCATAGAATTTGGCACGATTTTTATTTATTCCAGATCTACGAAGGCCATTTCCACTGAAAATAAGATTTCATTTAATTCCACCTTCTTCAAGTTTACCTACAAAAACACATCCGCAGTCTAATCACGGTGAAAATGATTTCAGATTCGCAGCGAAAGTGAACGAGGACTTCCAAGCAGTATTATGCGTTCAGTTTCTAGCTAGCATAACGATCATCTGCTTCACCCTCTACCGATTCACTCAGACGGATTTAGGCTCGGGAACGATCGAGGCGCTCATGTACGCGTACGTGATGCTACTACAGATATTTTACTATTGTTGGTACGGGAACGAAGTCAGACTAAAGGTTGATTCCGAAGGCAAGAAGATTCAGCGTATAGTATTGTTGAATTTTATAATAGGAATTCATGTTTCAGGGTCTTGAGATACCGAACATGATTTTTGCGAGCAACTGGACGAGTTTGAATAACAGGACCAGGAGGATTCTATGGATGATTATGCTGCGGGCTACGTATCCTATTCAAATCACCAGTGCTCGCCTCTTGTCGGTGAACATAGAGTCTTTCATGGCGGTCAGTATATTATTCCTAGACTATGGATTTTATTGGATCAGTGTTAATAATACTGGGGGGGAAATGTTTGTTATTCCAGGTGCTTAAAACTTCTTACTCAGTGTACAATGTGCTTCAATGAAAGTAATCGATCCAATCCAATTTTGAGAGAAACATATTAGAGTATGTAGAGTAAAATATGGAATAGAATTAGCAATAAATTCATTGACGCTCTAGTTTGAAAATTAACTTGCCTTATATACGATCTTTTCTTGTCCTCTTCATCGAGTATAATATTTTTTTCAACATTTCTGGAAAGAAATCTTTTCTGTGATATGTTTCAAGTTTTTAAGACTTTTCTCCGTCATTCTGCTCCAAAAATGAGGGAAGGTACCACACTGACAGACAGGTTGAACTAATTCAACATTGTACGAGTTAGGTGATAAATCGATGCTCAGACATTCGAGAGAACAGTTCACTATCACAGTGAGAGAACACGAACTGCCACCGCGCTCGTGCATTCTTTACCCTTTCTCCATGAAAAGTAGCTACGCTGTCCCCCTTTTTAACTATTAAACGACATCCCCCTAATCACTCCTCTCGAAACGATCCCGGAGTCGCCGAGGAAAAATGTCGCTGCCAATAATTACGGTAATAACACAGCTTGCGCAGCAGAAGGGAAATTGTCAATAGGAAAGCAACTTCCAGGGGTGCGGAGAAAATATGCTAACTACACTTGTCAGTAACGAGCGAGACTGGCCAAGTTGAAGCACACTATTTTCTTCCTCCTTTTCACTTTGCGGAAAGAGTCATTCCAATAAAATTTCATTTCCTTAAACGTGTTGAAATTATTTTCAATTGTGCAACGGTGAATTGTGTGCAAAAATCTGAGAGCTTTCGGTTGGTTAGAAGTTAGTTGAATTAAAAATTACTGAATGAGTAAAGCTAAGACAACAGCTAAGAAAATCGACGATGCCAAGGCTGCAATGTGCGTCCACGATTCTGACAGTGATAGGATGTCACCGACCGCCATCCTGGACATCCGAGCCCATGAAGTTCCTCTACAAAGTGTACCGAATTATAATACTGATGCTCGTACAGGTTCTCACGCTGATCACTATCCTGGATATAGTATTTAACGTCAAGAATCAGGATGAGTTCAGCGATAATCTTGTCTTGACTATTCCTATGCTGATCACCTGCTGCAAGTTCTGCAGCTTTCTTGCTCGCGGGGATAACATTATGGTTCTGATCAACACTTTGCAACAGAGACCATACTCGCCTGAGAATATTCTGGAGAAGGATGTCGAGACCAAATTCGATAAACATAATGAGTACGTATTAATCGTGATTTTAGTATTGGTTCTTATGTGGAATTAATTTGTCAATGTGGATACTGAGATATGAATGATCGAAATGATGATCTAAATGATCTAAACCAAGGGTTGGAAGTTAACACTTTACCTAATAGGATTTTCAATAATTGTGCTGTACCAAAAGAAAGTATAGAATTTTCGTTTACATTATCATCTTAAATGAAAGTATTAGATGACGTTATTAAGGAAGACTTCACAATGAAGTCCCTAATGAAGACCCTAACTTGAGGTTGAAGGCTCCATTAAAAAGTGTTTAGCCATGAACCATAGACTTTTCAAAATTATGCAATGATCACCGATTGGTAATGTGTTAAAAAGATAATATGATAAATTGTTCTGTTTTAAAATTTTATATAATTTTTAAGGGATGTCATTAGTAGATAATAATCTTTGCTTCTGACATCTTATTTATATACATATAATATATAAAATTAAAGATGAAAATAGTACAACAATAATAAATCTGATGAACCACTTCTTTGTTGATATTCCTAGTCAAATTGTTATCTTTAAGTTTTTATGTGCAATTATTGGTATTATGATTATGTTGTATGTTGTATATTATAGAGAAGAATGTAAGATGAGAGATGATTTGCTCTGGTTACAGGAGAGTTACAGTGCTGTACACGTTCTCAACGGAGGCCTGTATAGTGATGATTCTTCTGACCACGCTGATCACAAGCGGGAAGAACAAAATGTTAGCGTACCGTTTATGGATACCGTTCGACTACTCGGCTCCGGTAGTGTACGCTATCATTTTCGCTCTGCAAGCCGTGAGTGTGATAATTTCCTCGCTTATGAACGTCACTTACGACGCCCTGTTCAGCGGCTTGATGTTCTGCATATACAGCCAGCTAGAAATCCTCGGTCTCCGTTTGCAGAACGTCGTGAAAAATGGCAAGGAGTCGGCGAGAGAGTGCGCTCGCCATCACAACTTTCTGTACGAGTACGTCTGCCCTTTCTAGACCATTCTACTTCTACATTCTAACTCTTAACCCCTTGCCGTATCATTTTCTTTAGGGTTACAGTGATTAGAACGTCTGTATCACCAAAAATATCGTAGAAGGTAAAGGAAAATTCATATTTTTTTGTATGGCTACCTTTATCTTAATGCTCAAATATTGATTACAAACGAATCAAATTTGATTTCATTTAAAAAGAAACGCGTAAATCGGCCGCCGCGAGTAAATAATTCCGAGCCCTGGCTTAGACAACCGATTCACAGACCACCGGTCGGGGTAAAAAATCGATTAACAGGTTACCGGTCGGTAAAGTGTTAAAATGCGGCAAGGGGTTAATGGGTGAAATTGATTTGCAAAACCTATAATGACGTCTCAGATTCGCGGCAAAGGTGAACGAAGACTTCCAAGCGGTGTTGTGCATTCAATTCATGGCCAGTATAGCGATAATATGCTTCACCCTTTACCGAATCACGCAAACCGATCTGGGGGAGAGACTAGCGGCGACGCTTGTGTACGCATTCTGCATGCTGATGCAGATATTTTACTACTGTTGGTACGGGAACGAAGTCAAACGAAAGGTTCATTGTCGCCATAAGAAATATCCACTCACCAAATTAAATCACTTTCTCGTGTAAACCCGCATTTCAGAGTCTCGAGATACCGGACCTGATTTTCGCGAGCAACTGGGCCCATTTAGACGATAACAGTAAGAAGACTCTTCTGATGATTATGGTTAGGGCCACGTTCCCCATCGAATTCACCACTGCTCGCATTCTGTCGGTAAACATCGACTCCTTCATGGCGGTTCGTATGAAATCAAATCGTTCTACGATAATGAAAAATATGTAAAATTAGTAGGTGAAAGACAGACTAGAAGAAACATTTAATTTGGAGTTAAACGTCTCTTTTCTAGTAATGTCTTCCCGTTCCAGGTGCTGAAGACTTCGTATTCAGTGTACAACGTGCTCCAGTCAAGGTAACCGACCGTAAATCTGCGATAACGCTTATAGTTCTAAGTTTACCAGAAACATACTAGAATATGTAAAGTATTTGATAGGAATAGAAATAAATTCAGCTTGAAATCCGCAATATTTTAACACTAAAGAATGTCTCTTGCCTTTTGAACACTTTCATTTGCCATTAAGAACATCATAATCCGTTCGACTTCGCTTTATATTGTTCTTCTGACGATCTTGCAACGACTATAGACAGCGAACTGTCGGAAAGAATTAATTGACCGATGCCAGAAGAGTCCGTGGAACGTGTTCTAGATTATTAACTACCCCTCGACTACGAAAATCGACCACGACGTGTCTTGTCTCCTCAAGTTCATTATTAAACGCTGTCCCCTTCCGTCCACTCGCTGTCCGTTGATTGCGTGCCCGTGAATCCGCAGAATAGCACACTATGGCGAAAAACAAGGGAGAATTACGCCGCGAGAGGGTCGCAGGCATATTTTCGTAATAGCAATTCAGAAGTGGTCGTCCGATAATAATATAGTCCTTGCAGCGGGACAAAAAAGACTGTCAGCGAAGAACTGACTCCACCGAGAGGGTGCAGGTGGAATTCCGATAGTCAGCGGTTTACAGTGACCGGATATACACTGTATGGTCAAGTCTGAATTAGCGAGACACCGTACTTCTGTCTATTGTTCGTCCCAAAGTATCTAAATCCCATGCGAAATTTATACTTGAACAATTAGTTCAGTTACTTCACATGATCAGAGCTTAGAATTAACAAATTCCTCTCAATATTGAGTCCAAAAATCTTCAATCTAATATTAGGATTGATAGTGCCCTGTGACCAAGTCTTGTGAATTCACTCGCTCAATATAGAATTTTTAGTGAATATATAATTTTTGAGAATATGCCAACCCTGAGGATGACGTTCACAGTGCTGACACTACTGGGCTGTCAACGACCACCCACATGGACCTCCAGGAGCAAGAAATTTTTGTACAAAGTGTATTCGACGGTAGTGTTTATTTTCCTACAGATCCTGTTGTTAATGTCAATTCTGGACATGATTTTTAACGTCGAGGATCAAGATGAATTCAGTGACAATTTCTACGCGCTGCTGCCCGAGATCACTTCATTCTGCAAGCTCTGCAGCTTTTTGGCGAACCACAAGAACATTCTCATCTTGATCCATTCGATGCAGAAGAAGCCTTACTCGCCCGCCGACGCGGCTGAGATGATGATCGAGACGAAATTCGACGCCATAAACGAGTTAGTATGGCAATACTATTTTTCTCGTGAACTAGCAGCAGGAGGAATTGAGAAATACCGTTTGTAGTTTCTTCAAAACAGTTACATAGGAAATCTGTGGGAGTAGTTCAACACTGTATAATAACTTTAATATTTGTAGCATTCCTTTGTGGTCAATGTAACAAATTTTATTGTACTCACAATTTTTGACTGTAATAAACAAAAACCCGATTGAAATTATAGGAAATTGCAATCAGAGCTTGCTCTAATATTTCGGAGATGGCTTCACTATAGATTGCTTCAGAAACAGAATGATCTCCGAAAAAGATGGAAGACTAGTGATTTTGTTGCTCTAAATTGTTCTGCGTCCTTCAATGACTACAGTGGATTAATTTTCACACAGTTCGATTTTTAATTGGACATTTTTCAAATTGCAGGAAACTGACAATATTATTCATGAGCATGTTCGGCACGTGCGGGGTGATAATATGGATCACCTCGTTGATCCGAGATCCAAAGAACAGAGCGCTAGCATTCCGTGCTTGGGTACCATACGATTATTCGTCTCCAACTTTGTACGCTATTACTTACGCTCACCAAGCTGTCAGCGTGTTCATCGCTTCGTTCATGAACGTCGCTTATGACACTCTGTTCAGCGGGCTGATGTTCTGCATATACAGTCAGCTGGA
>CM052319.1:23986885-24013382 GCA_028455605.1 Lasioglossum malachurum
AAGATCGAGAACTTTATGCTCATGTTGTGCCCAATGTTGCAAATATTTTACTATTGTTGGTATGGGAACGAAGTGAAGCAAAAGGTCCATAATCAAGCCAAGAAAGCTTATAATACCCGAGATTCATGAGATTTCTGACATGATTTCTTATTTTAGAGCCTCGAGGTTTCCAATATGATCTTCGCGAGCAATTGGATCAGTTTAAATAAGAACACTAAGAGGACTCTTCTAATGATTATGCTACGATCTACATTCCCCATGGAGTTCAAAAGCGCTCACGTTATGTCTATGAATTTGGATGCGTTTATGGGGGTATTTATGGTTTACTCTTTTCACTGTTTCACCGGTTTAATGCTTCTTCCACTGTGTTTGATAACAACTGATTTTCTAGTGGAGAATTTTAGTGAAACTGTAAATATATTTTAGGTAATGAAGACTTCTTATTCGGCGTACAACGTGCTCACACGAGGCTGACGGATCGTCAAACAATCTAGTTCACGATTAGAATAGTCGTACAGAGAAACGCAGTCGTCGAAAATCTTTGTGGATCACGTGAAATATTAATTCTAACAGAGTGTATAGATTGTACAATAAATTGAATATAGTTTGCAATCAATTCCTAGAACTAATCACTAACTTGCCTCGTATACATTGGCGTTTTAGGAGATGTAATATTATGTAACAAAAATTGTGTGTGTCCAAGTTATCGACTAATTTGTCAATAAGAAGAGGAAGTTGCTAAGGGGTGGAAGAACTTCCAGGTGTCTTTTTGTGCAGCAAATTATTAAGTCAAATTAATATCCTAAGGAGAAATACGAAAAGTGGGGTCCTTAGTTCGAATGAATTTTCGTCCGAGTACTTAGAGAATCCGAGGTAATTATTAGCTGTCCCGGGGGTGGGTCTTCACCCCCTTAACAAAAAAAAAATCAAATTAATATTAACAATTCCAACGATGTAGAAGAAAGAAAGTGATTCGGTGGGTGCACTAATTCTACGTTTTGCAGGGAAAACTGTACCAAAGGCCTGCAGTCATGTTGTGCGTGCTACCAAAGGGCGTGACAGTGGTTTTCACCAACTTCAATCGCAGCATGTAATTCTACGCAGCCCAGTCACTGCATATCCTTTCGATTCACTGTCACATTTGACAATGAAAGATACTTACTCACTATCGGCTGTCCGTTGTCCACAACATCAGGTACCTTTTGATAAAATTGTTGTTCCATCGTGAAGGCAGTAATAAATGTTAGAAAAGAGAGGTGAGCTACGTCTTGAGACTATTTTTATCGGCACACATTTCCTTCGATTGCACTTTACCTAACCACTGCTGTCCCCAACAAATAAACGACTGACGGCGCACAGTTGCTGGTAGTTTGTTTGAAATATGTATTTTCCTGTGTCCGACAAAAACGAACTGTAAAGAGTCGTTCCTCTTCCACTGTTTCATTATTAAAAACTGTCCGTCCGCCTAGGCAACCCTCTCTGAATCCCGTGCAATTGCAGCAGCCGCGCGCGGTCGTCGGTAATTGCCATAATAACATAGCCTGGTCGAAGGGATATTGTCGAGACTATCTGAGGGTGCTGAGAGAATTCCGATAGTCTGTATTAGTTAGTCGCGTTTCACTCTTCGTTCCGAGAAGTCTCTTTCCTCGCCTGTCTTGTTCTTGCAATACCAAGGGAAACATTTCCAAGAGAACACGTTCATGCAAATGAAACATGTTCTTCTAATTATTAAAAAGCACAAATCAACTGAGCGTAGACGAAATATTATGAATTGTACAATTGTCTTCGAGCATACTTCGAGTTTTCTAACTTCACCGACACGGAAGTGAATGGAAATATTTTGTTCAAATTTGGTTACGATCGAATGAGGAAAGAGACGATCGACAATGACGTCGCTACGCGTACCTCTCTCGATGCTGTCGGCGTTAGGTTGTCTAAGACCCATCACCTGGACATCCTCCTTTAAAAAATTTGTCTATTTAGTATACTCGGTGATGGCGTTCGGCCTGATACATAGTATAGTGCTGACGCATGTACTCGATTTAATTCTGAACGTGAGAAGTCAGGAAGATCTGAGCGACAACGTGTACATCACTATGTCGGTGCTTGGGTGCGTTTGCAAGATGATCACCTTCTTGCTGAACCGGAAGAAGATCATCCTTCTGATAAAGACTCTGCAGAAGGAGCCATTTTCGCCTAGGAACGACGAGGAGCTGGACATCAAGATGAGATTCGATAAAATAATCGAGTAAGTTGCAGTACAAGAATTTTTTCATTGTCAGGAATTAAACCGCAGTTGTCCCTCGTTTTCCCAGCATGATATGTTCCTTGGCTCCAAACTGAAACAATAAATTTATACAAAATCAGTACGATGAATAGTTGAATATTTTAATTGCTCTCTTTGGTTCACAGCATGAATTCCATTCAATTCATGACAGTGGTCCAAGCTAGTATGATGGTGGTGTGGATCGGCACGCCGATCATGGAGGGAAAAAATCGAAAATTAGCATTTCGAGCTTGGATACCATACAACTACTCGTCGGCGATGCTGTACACGCTCACTTACCTTTATCAAGCCATAGGCCTAACTTTTGACACGACTATGCACGTCGCTTGCGACTCTCTGTTTAACGGATTGTTGATCTGCATTTACGGTCAACTGGAGATCCTTGGGCATCGTCTGCAAAATATTAAAGGCGATCAGAAGAAGTCAGCGAAGAAATGCGCTTGGCACCATCACCAATTATACTTGTGAGTTTCAAACATTTTTAAACAATATCCTCTCTCTCTCTCTGTAGGATAACATTAGCTTCAAAATATACAATTCTTTTCTGGGCAATGCGAATTAATCAATTTTTCTGACACCTTAAAAATTTTGATTTTTCACTTTTCGCATTAACATAAATTTTATACAATTCTTTTCTGGGAGTTGCAAAATAAATTTTCAAAACGATTGCAGGTATACGGCGAGCGTGAACAAAAATTTCCGCGCAGTGCTCTGCTTTCAGCTGATAGCTGCCGTATCGATGGTCTGCTTTTCCATTTTCCAGCTAACACAGACACGCCTAGATGCAAAGGTGGTCGAGCACGTTATGTTCACAATTTGCGCATTGTTACAAATATTTTACTACTGTTGGTACGGGAACGAAGTCAGACGAAAGGTCCATGATCAAGCTGGAAAGTAGAGTACTCTACCATCATGCGTTTTCTAACATGATCTTCTGTTCTAGAGCCTCGAAGTTCCCGATATAATCTTCGCGAGCAATTGGTTGAATTTAGACAAGCACACTAAGAGGATCCTATTGGTAATTATGCTACGATCTACGTTCCCCATGGAGTTCAAGAGTGCTCACATCATGTATGTGAATCTGGAATCGTTTATGGCGGTTCGTATGATTTATCGTTTACTCCTTTCACTGTTTCACATATTGTATACGTATTATATGATTAGGCGCAGAATTGCAAACAGAGGTGGGCATTGTTTGGCGAAACAAATATTTCAAATACTATTTAATATTTTAGATTTTACTTTGCTTCAAGAAAATAGTATTTTAAATACAATTTCGAAAATAAAATATTTCTATTATAACAATCGTCCTCAAAATAAAATATTTCTATTTCAACTATTTGATCCACAAAATTATTTCTATTTTAACAACCATAAACACGAAATAAAATAATTTACTTTTTGCATTGTTATAATATTGTGAAAAACCGCATAAACATACAGTCTATCTTATCGTTAAGAAACGATTTACAAAATTGAAATTGAAAATAAAGACAGAATACAAATATTTTCAATATTCTTCAAATAAAATACTATTTTAAAAAATTACTGCCTCAAATAAATTATTTTATTTTCTCTCAAAAATTTTACTGCGTCGAATAAAATATTTTATTTTTACTATTTAAAATACTATTTTCCCCAGCTCTGATTGCAAACCCTACTCAATACTCTGTGCTGTTTATGTTGTTTGTTAGAAATGAAACTGTAAATATTTTTCGGCGCAGGTGATCAAGACTTCTTACTCCGCGTATAACGTGCTGAAACAAGGCTGATGGATCGTAAGACTATGTAGCTCGCGATTAGTATAGTTGATACAGTCATAAAAGAATCTTTATATGTATACCACATGATCAATTATTTGATAAAAAGCAACGCGCCTTCTTCGAAACGTCATTGCATCCTTGTTTTACCCTTATCGCACTATAACACTCATGGTGACCTATGCCACTCTTATTTTTTAAATAAACTTCGATCAATTCCACGTTGAACCTCGAGAAAAGTAAGCACGTAAACATTATACATTAAAAATCGTACAAGTAATTTCACGTCGAACCTGAGAAGTAAGCATACAATCACATAAACAATAAAAATCGTATAAATAAATCGCAGAACACAGCCCCGTCATTTTTCGAGAGCAACGCATACCAGCCTCGTTGATCGTTCAGTGTTAACGATGTCTTCAAAATTAGAAAGTGCTACTCGGTTGGCCGTCGGAACTAAACACATTTAAATATATTTTCTGGAGCGGCTCCAACTATTCCTCGGCGGAACGTAACCGATGAATTCATACTGTTTACTCGGTCGAAGAAAACATCGGGCAAACTATGCCGCAGAATAATTGGTACTCACGGATCGAGGCAGGGATCGCATCGCGTCTCCGAGGTATAATGACCATCCCTGCGTAATCGACGACGACCGACTGAAAAGGGTTCGCCTAGCGGAGTTTATGGTTTATTAATTTTCGCGACGTTTCAAGCGACACAGTCGTTGCGATGTAACAACGGGAGCATAAAAAAACAGAGGGAAGCTATACTTGAACGAACCTGAACGCGAGAGTAATTCCGGTGTATTGTCTTTTTTTCCCGAGGGGCGGAAGTCATCGGGATAATTATGGTTCCCGTGCTCGAGGGGGAGAAGAGTGGGAGGAAGGTAATAGCAGTCGCGATATATCTAGCAAAGAGGGAAATCGTTCGAAACGAAAAGCACAAGTCGAAGAGTGCAGTTGGGTGCTGGATTTTCTGCTTCTCGAAGTGTCGCAAATTTGACTTCAGTCCTGGAAAGAGACTTCGATTCTCTTGATCTTTGACATTAGAGTAAACTGTGCCAAAGAAGTTTGCTGATCTCCGTTGAAATTAGAGGAAGAAACACCTTCGTGAAAATGCATACACTATCCCTCTCGTTTGCACTGCTCACGTACGTTGGCTTCTGGAGGCCAACGACCTGGCCAGTGAATTCGTTGAAATACTGGTTGTACAATCTGTACTCGGTGATCATGACTTTTCTGCTGTACATTTTCACGTTCTACGCCCTGGTCGATGCGATAATTAGCAAGGACCTAGACACTACCACTGACAAATTCTCGTTGAGTATCTCCGTGCTGGGCGTCAGTATAAAGGTCGCTAATCTGTTCATTCAGCGCGAGAAGATCGTCAGAGTGGTTAACAGCCTCCTGTTGAAGCATCATGTGCCAAGGGACGAGGAGGAGGTGGTCATACAACGGAAGTTCGACGCTCATGCCAGGTAAATCCACAAATTACGCTAGTTCCGCACCCTTTCTATCACAATATCTTTCCTTTAAATGTTGTCTTCCACTATAACTGTTCTTCAAAATCATTTTTTTCAGGAAGCTCGCACTATACTGCGAAATCCTGAACGAATCAGCAGCGTCCTTCGGCACAGTGGCTCAGATAGATCAATTTATCAGCACGAAAACCCTTCCAATATCGAATTGGGCACCCTACGATCTAACCTCTCCGCCGATCTACTTCGCGTCTTTGATCCAGCAGTCGCTCAGTCTGATGGTGTGCGCGAACACCAGCGTGGGCCACGAGACCCTGATCTCTGGCCTGATGATCCAGATCAGCGCGCAATTCGAAATATTTTGCCATCGAGCTCGATCGTTGCCAGCTTTGCTCACACAGGCGGAGAGGGAGAGCGGATCAATCGCAGAGCTGAAGATGAGGAGGCAGAGGATCCTGAGCGACCTGATCGAGCACCAGATGAGGATCTATAAGTGAGGGGTCGATTTTTCAGAGCTTTGTCATTTTTATCAAATTTTTTAATTCAATCGTGCTATGTTAATTTGAGATTAAATAAATCACCGGACACTTACTTATTTTCAACAAAATGGTAATTAAAGAATACAAGCTTCCAGCTTGTTTTAATTATTAAAAATTATAAAATATAGGATACTTTGGTCAGATTTGTGATACACGTTCTCTACATTAGAAAAATTATTGGGTGCGCAAATAAGTTCCTTCCTCTTTTGTTTCTACGATCATAGCTTCTGACTGAATTCGAATTGCTTCCCGATTGTGGTGCCATCTGAAAGAGCGTTCTTCCAGTTTTAAGAAGAATCGTGATGAGTTCTAAGACGCTCTAAGAGTTTCCAGTCCTGTGTGCGAGTAGCATCATTTGCGTCACAGCTTACTCTTTGCATTCCAGCTTAGGAAATCAGTTGTTAAAGCTACGGAAATGGTTTGTGCAGCACTGGAAAAGAACGCTGTAGCTTACAGAACATGCAAAAAGTGGCACCAAAGATTTAAAGCCGGAAAGTTTTATTTAAAAGACGACGATCGCGTTCAGGTGCACCAAGAAAGTTCGATGACGGTGAGTTAGAGGAGTGCTCAACGAAAATCTGACCCAGACGTAAGAAGAATTGGCAGAAAGACTGGGAGTCACCAGACAAGATTTCATTAGATTTTATGTAAGAAAATCTTGAATTTATAGAAAAAGGGGAAGAACTTATTTGCACAATTAATAGTCCCATTTTGATTTCAAAGGTTTTAGTAAGTGTCCGGTGTTCTCCAAAACGGAGGCTCTGGTTTCGAGTCCCGATTTGTTGAGAATAAATTTCCCGATTGCAGGTTCGCGGAAAATGTGAACGCACTGTTCACGTTCGTTATTTTCCTGCAGTTCACCGTGAGTTCGACGGTGCTCTGCCTGACTATTTACAAAATGTCGACAGCGAGCTCGTTCGGCTTGAACTTCGCGTGGAGCCTATCCTATTTGTGCTGCATGCTCATGCAGGTGTATTTATACTGCTGGTACGGAAACGAGGTGACGTTGAAGGTTGGCACCGAATTTCGTTTCCTTGAATCACTCGGCGGGCCGAATACGATCCAGAGAGAAAAATCAGGCACAGATAAATGTGTACATCATATTTTTTTACTCTTCTGGATCCGTCTCGAATTACTCTCTACATTTTAATTTCTGCAACCGATTCAATTAATAAACGATGTTCGCAGAGTAAGAACGTGTGCGACGCCATTTACGAGATGGACTGGACCTCGCTTCCAGCGAACATAATGAAAGACCTGCTGATGATCATGATGAGGGCCAGGAAGCCTGTGAAAATGTCCAGCGCTCACATCATTACTTTATCCACCGAATCGTTCGTGACTGTCAGTTGAGAAACTATTTCATTCGTTGATAAATAAGGAGGGACAATGTTTGATCTATCAACAATTCCAGATCATAAAGCTGAGCTACTCGTCGTTCAATATCTTGAAGGACTCCGGCAAGTGAAAGGTTGGACGATTAACTATAATCATTAGACTGCGGATCTTTATGCAAAAGAAACATTTTCGATTGTATATTAATTTTCTCTTTCGCATAGAATCCGCAGTCTGAATAATTACTAGACTACGGATCTCCATGCAAAATAAAAAAATGTCTGCATCGAATGCGAGACACAGGAGCCAAATAACAAATTCATTCTTCTTTTAATTATCTTATTAAGGTGAAACACTAATACACTGGTGACCTTAAATCTTTTTAATACCTCCACTGCTTTAAATTGTACGTACCCATTTATGACAAAAATGAGTAGGTGTAACTCGAAACAGTCAAAACAGTAAAAGAATTTAAAGCCAGTCTTATACTATTTTCAACCTGTTAATCATAATAAGAAAGAAAATAAATTTTTATTTCACTCCAGTTGATTGCAAATCGAGTAAAAAATTTTCATTTTGCATAAAGATCCGCTGTCTATTAATCACACATCCGGTATCGTGCTTTTGTAACTTTCGTAAGAATATTCATGGAGACGTGTCATCGAACGATTGGCAGTTCTCGTTGTCGCAGGAAGAAAATAAATCATGAATTATTATTTCAATTCTGCGAGAATTTGGAACGATCTATCCCTCACCTAATCGAATTTTCTCAAGATTATTACAATAATTATACCACATAGTCATCACTCAAAGTAGCCCTATAAAGTGAAAACTAGACTCGCCTTCTTTTTCGTGGTGGTCAGTAACAGATATCCCCAGCTCCGAGCGTTTATTGTTCCTGCCCGATTGTAGCTAGTTAAACGCTTCTACTCGGTGTACAATTTACCTCAAAGCGCTCAAAAATAGCCTGCAACCTCGGTCAACAAAATCCAACACGATACATGTTCATCACTAAAATGTTTTACGAAATGCCTGCTGTATAAAATAGTACTATGACTTTAAACAAGGAAAGCGTATAACATTAATTTAACTATTTTCAAGTAAACTGCGAGATAGTGGGCGTCGCGTATCCGTGACGCGTGCTAGCGAACTTGTTTCTAGGTTTCTATTTCTACTTGTATGTTGCAATTCGGAAAATTTCCTCGATCTTCTCAGTCTCGATCGTTCAAATTTCATTCTAACCAGACCCAATTTCGAGGTTACCATGGTTTTAATGGCTGCATCCGGTAATTCGATCCAACCTGTCACCGAGCAAGGAACCGGGGATCGGAAGAGGCGCGTTTCGATTCGAAATCGATCCGTGCTCGTCCGTGTATCTCTCCGGGCTCCAGTGTCTCTCCCCATTGGAAGGTGAGAGAGATTCCCGAAGAACGTCGAGCAGAAAATAAACGTTCAGGGCCCCACCCCCGTAGAACTTTCCGTGGCGGTCCATTTTTGGGCTCCCCACCTCTGGTTCGAGGCACTGCCGCCGAGTTCACGTCCCGTTTCGAGAACCGAACACGAAGAAGCTCGCCGAAGCACCCTCGGACACTCGACTCGCGCCGCTCTGCTCGCTCGGGTTAGGTAAGTCAACGAGCGAAACTGTTCGAAACTGTTCTCTTCTATCTTGTCTTCTCCGCCGAAACGCTTCTATACTCGAAACGTGAACGCGAGTGTGCGGAAAACAAAATGCGAGATTCTGTGCCCGTGGAAGATTCACTGATGGATCCTGGAAAAACGGCCTCCCCCCCACCCTGGAAGCTTTCGGTGGATGCTGGAGCTTTGACCGCTTTCGCTCGTGCTGGAGAAGCTTACGGAAACTTTAGGAATTGAGAATGGCAGCTTGTTTCGCCTTGAAGGTTTTTGAGCAAACTGCTTTCGCTTGTAAGTAGATCTCTTAACATTGCTTCGCTGTTAACCATTCTCGTCGAAGCGAGAAGCTCTCGGTGTTTAACAAAGTTTAACAAGATTTTTCACGATTGTGCGCGGCGGGAGTGTTAGACGAAGATGTGTCGCAAGCAGAGGCTGGAAGATCGCGGTCCACTTCGCGGCGAAAATAAACCGGTTGCCAGCATCGGATCGTTCCGGTCTTGCATGCTATTTTCAACCTCGAACCGCGGAACGATCCGCTGCAGGTTTCCTGGTAGCGGGCTGAACTGTGAAAGTTGCTTCTGGACTTAATTTTGCAAGTTGCGGCCGCTGCTCGCGACACTGAAAGCCTAATTTCACGAAAGTAGTGAAACGATTCGAATGATTGCAGACGAAGAGTATCAGCCCCGGGAACGCTTTCGCAAGAGCAACAACGCTTTCTAACCACCGCAAGCTTAAAGCGCAACGCTACTAACGCTTCCAGAGCTAGTTTTCCAGGCTTAGCATGATCGCGATGCAGTAAGTATCGCTCGCAATGTCAACGCAACACGCCTCCCACATCGTTCAGAATGATCGTACAG
The DNA here is from genome assembly GCA_028455605.1 of Lasioglossum malachurum. Taxonomy (NCBI): domain Eukaryota; kingdom Metazoa; phylum Arthropoda; class Insecta; order Hymenoptera; family Halictidae; genus Lasioglossum; species Lasioglossum malachurum. The sequence continues at coordinate 23,996,776 of CM052319.1, forward strand.
GCTCGAACAAGGTCCCCCGTTGTTATTGACTTTCGAGGATCTACTTTCTTATGTCACTTTGGCACTCGCGGGTAACCAGATGCCAAACGCCTCCAGCCTCTATTAATAACCGGAAAGAGGGTCGAATGTTGCCATTCAGCTGACCAACGATCAATTAAATCACACGGGACGTCTTCCATCGTTTCCATACGCCTTCTAAATATTTAACAGTTTTTGCTGACTCCCTATAGCTGAACCGTTCATTGGCCCGAGAGAGATTAATCACCTTTTCTTGCGTTTTAGTGGCAATGAACTCGATCGAAGCTCGCCTGTTCCCATTTAACCCTTGTGTAGCCAACCGGGTACCCATTTACTGTATTTCTTTCAACAATTTGTTAATGTACCCGTGAAAAATATTACAAAATTTCTCTGAATGTCCATTCTTCACTCGCTAATATATTAATTTAGAGTTTTATAATGAGAATTTGTGCAAACATGTTAAGTACAGAAAGGTTTTAAATAATCATATACATTTTGGTTGACTACACAAAGGTTAAAATAAAATTCTAGGTCCAACCCTTCGTCTTATTGGTTCTAATTCGAGCTATTTAATCAGTTTGGCAAACAATGGCTGCGGCCGAGTGATCCACGGGATGGGAATGACAAGATCCTCCCGGGATCCTCGGGAAATCCGTGTTCCGCAGGATCCAGCGGATCGCGAGCCGCCGGGCGATGATTTCGTAAATGCTATTAATACGCGGCAGTTAGATCGAATGTCGGTCGTCGGTGGCGGCCAAGTAAAGCCCGTTCTTCTGGGTTACGCTCGTGCTTTTTGGCCTCCTCGCCTCGCGGCCTCAGAAACGCCGGCCGCCGTCCTCTCTCTCTCTCTCTCTCTCACTCTTTTCGTCGTTCCGCGCATATTTATAGAGCCTGCCTATGGATGCTATTTCCGTAGACGCACCGACGTGCTCTCCTTCTCACTCTCCCGATCTTTCTCTCTCTCTCTCTCTTCCACGCGGCTCGCAGGCGGCCGCACGGTATCATCCGCGCCGGATTATGACTCGCAGAACCCAACGGAGATCGACGAAATATGCAAGCCGCGGCTGTCCGCTTCGTACGGGAGCCGTACACGCCCGATCCTCTATTTTCAGGGTTAAAACTGGACGCTCCGAGAACCGGATGCCCTCCGCAACGATCCCAGCCAACGGCTTATGCAGACATGAAACTGCAGATTCTCTTGGATCTGCATTATTTTTTACTGCAAGCCCTGTTGCAAGCCCTACTAGCTTCTACGCGCAAGGGACTACCTCTTGAGCACTTCTATCAATTTCATTTTCCCATTTAAAATACTAGACAACGAGTCAGCGAAAACCCGGCTGGAAGCCCAGGGTCCGATACACCTGGTAAAACATTTAAGTAACGCTCTATATTCTCACGAGGTGTACTTACATTATACAACGTGCATACCCTATCAGCTTCTGGGCATTTTTCATTGAACCCTAGAAATCCCAACAAAAGACAACCGTGATGTTCTAAGACACAGACTCGCGACCAACCCGAACCCTCTCGAGTACCCCAAGGAGCGATGAACACGTCGCTAAATGGATCTGGATGGTTTCAGTGAACTCGATAGTTTCTTGAAGGAAGCCGGCAGGAGAAAAAGGCCGCCACCATGGACGCGATCAAGAAGAAGATGCAAGCGATGAAGCTTGAGAAGGACAATGCGATGGACAAAGCCGACGCCTGCGAGGGCCAGGCTAAGGAGGCGAACATGCGCGCGGACAAGGTCAACGAGGAAGTGAGCGACCTGCAGAAGAAGCTGGTCCAGGTGGAGGCTGACTTGGAGGCGAACAAGAAAGCTCTCGAACAAGGGAACAAGGACCTCGAAGAGAAGGAGAAGGCTCTAACCAACGTGAGTGCCATTCGCGACTCGCTTCATGCGACTCCAGCCCAGCGATTGCTCCAGTTTAACTTGGCCCGGGTCCAACTGCGATTTTCACCGCTGTGCTTTATTTTCGTTTTGTCACCAACTCCTGTTTAAGATCGATGACTCAGTGTGACGCAGTTTTACGCAGGTTTACGGCGGCAAGGGTCATCTGTTCGCCCTCCCTTCTGGCCAGGGATTCTAACCCGACGCTTAACTCTAAACCAAACCCAAGGTTAACCGAGGGAGGTTACTGTACCCCGCCGTAACCCATACCAAAGAATGGAAATGTCAATATACGATTTATCTATTAAAATCATTAAGGGAAGAAATGAAGTTCAATTTAGTTTCTATTCCTTGCAATCGATGTAGACAATTTTTATTTTGCATAAAAATTCGCAGTCTACTAATCATTAGATGCGTTCTTCCAGACACACGCAACATTCATACTCGTCATAATTACCTAAAATATAAATTTCGTCCTTTTAATTATAACTTTAGTCCTCTTATAATTTAAAATTGATTCGTAGATAAATTCCACTGATTCGCACCAAAGCATAATTATAAACACTGCTTCTGGCTCCTAATTTACGGAGCTGCTGACTCACCGAATCTTTTTCGATGCCAGGCTGAGTCCGAGGTCGCCGCTCTGAATCGCAAAGTCCAGCTGATTGAAGAGGACTTGGAGCGATCCGAAGAGCGACTTAACACCGCTACCGCCAAGTTAGCCGAGGCTTCCCAAGCTGCCGACGAGTCCAGCCGGTGATTATCCCGAATTTTGAACGGCATACGAAATCTCAAGGCCGTGAGATCGTGGACTGATTGCTGGTTGTTTCAGTATGTGCAAAGTGTTGGAGAACCGTTCGCAGCAGGATGAAGAGAGGATGGATCAGCTGACGAACCAGCTGAAGGAGGCTCGTCTGCTCGCTGAAGATGCTGACGGAAAATCTGACGAGGTGTCCCGGAAGCTGGCCTTCGTTGAAGACGAGCTGGAAGTCGCCGAGGATCGAGTCAAATCCGGTGAAGCGTAAGTGTTCGGATATTCTCGTCTAACTGATCCAGAAAATCATTGTTCAATATTTAACGTTGCAGCAAGATCATGGAGTTGGAGGAGGAACTGAAAGTCGTCGGTAACAGCTTGAAGTCTTTGGAGGTGTCCGAGGAGAAAGTGAGTCTCCCCGTTCGATTGTTTCTGTGGTTGCAAGGAAAAACGCCGCATGTCAACTACACAAAAATTTAAGTTTATGCATTAATTGTCTCTATGTAAAACAAATTTGAAAGGCTCGAAAAAATTAGTGATCACAACTTCGAACGGGAATAACTCGAAAGTGAAAGTATGTGACATGCTGCGTTCTTCCTGACACGACAGATTTAATTCAGGGAGTTCCAAGATGTAGCTCGAGAGCCATAAGCGGCTCTTTCCCCGCTTAGGTACTTCCCCCAGCCTTAGACTTCATCGTTGCCGTGGGGAGAGGTTTGACCAATGGTGGGGACCACGCGGTTCTCGGAGAGGCACAAGCTGGAACTCCCGAATTTAATTTGATAGATCTTGGTACGGAGTTATTATAATCGGATGAATTTAGGCTAACCAAAGAGTGGAGGAGTTCAAGAGACAGCTCAAAACTCTGACGGTGAAGCTAAAGGAGGCTGAGGCCCGTGCCGAGTTCGCCGAGAAAACGGTGAAGAAGTTGCAGAAGGAGGTCGACAGGCTCGAAGGTCAGTGATCATTGTCGATCTCGGTAAACCTCGATCATTGTTAATCAGTGATTAGCGATTTCCATTCGTACAGCATCGGTATCGATGACCAGGGGATGGATTTTCTCGGGGAAAAAAGCATAGCGCCGTATTTTTAGACTGTTTCGCACCGAACTCAGGCAGCCATGACGTAATTTGGCAAAATGACAACGGCGCTTCCGTAATTCGGCTACGCTGGAATGGAATCAGAAGATTCGTGGTCAATTTGCCAACCTTGAGAGCGAACAGTCGCCGCGCGCCGCGAAACTTTTCCCGATCGGTTTTGTCGATGAAAAACAAAACGAACCGGATCCGTTGACTAGCAACGTGTAGTGGTAGACAATGAACTACGACTGTACTCCGTGCAACACCACTGATTTTCTTTGCAGACGTATTGCACCAGCAGAAGGAGAAACGCAAAACGATTTGCGAAGAATTGGACAAGACGTTCTCTGAACTTTCTGGCTACTAGAAACAAAAAAGAAAAATCTATATAACCCGAAAAGACAGAAAGAAACGAATCCACTCATAATCGCTCGAAACTTCTCGTTTATTTCTTTGCTCAAAATTGTTTTCTCATTTGATTCAGTGACTTTTCCGCTTTGGCTACATTTTTTCCCTGTTTTACTTCATCGTTATATTTTTTTGTTCATTAGTCTCCGTTCCTTTTTCTCACTTTAACAAACATTATTTTTCGTTCGTTCACAAATTAGCAGCACATTTACTTTCGCTTTTCTCTCTCTCTCTCTCTCTCTGATTTTTCACTCATACCAAATACGCAAGTTAGTCTCGCTGCTCGCAGATCATCACTTCCGAGTTGTTTTACTTTTCTCTCCACGATTGTTTCAATTTTTTTGTTGAATTCATTTGTCCCGTCCGATCTTGGGAGCGCTTCGCTTAGTTTTTTTCTGTTTCTGTCCCGACGAAGAAATACCCAGTTACTTTTCACGTATTAAGTTGAGCATTGTCTATTAATATCCACGCGCGCATCGAAACACACAAGGCGCTTAACAGAATAAAATTTGAACGAAACGAAAAAAAAAAAGAAAAGAATATATCAAAACAAAACAAAAACAAAGCTTCGCACGTTTATGTGGGCCGTCGTACGCCAGGTACATTTGCCATCCCCTCGCAAAACCGTTTGCCTTACACTCGTGCAAAGGTATACTACACCTCACGATTCTTGCATGCTTCGAGCACTGTGATTAACCGACGAAGAAAATTACATTGAACGCCATTTTGTGATCGCTAGACTGTGACAAAGAAAAACAGACTGGATTCTGACGCGCACCTTCTTCTGAAAAAAAAAAATAAAAAAATTTCTCGAGGGTTGTATTATCGAAAATTCAATTACAAAATCTTCAGTCTGAGAAAAAAAAATAGAAAACGGTGCAGCACACGAACAGTGGACAACGAAATGTAGTTTTCTTCCTGCATAGGAAGAGGTATTCAAGCTTCGTTTAATTATTTTGCTTTCCACACGCGTGCGAATGTGCGACACGATGCTTTTTGTGTACCATTTTGCCTCGTACAAACACACCGACAATACACCACGTTGTACGACGTCTGTACACCTAGAGAATTTTTAGGAGGCTAGTGTGCAGTTTTAGTAGAACGTAATGGTCGCCCGACATTTTTTGACTAGGGTTAACAGTACTCCCGTAGCCGAACGAAACAGAGGATACCGTTCGAACCGAGTTGAGAACCGCGAATTAGGTCGATTGGAGCAAGTAGTACACACTTGCCCGATAAATTGCGAACTGCCCTTAGGAACGGGTCCCATGAAAATCACCGACCCAGGGTTTCATCGAAAACGATTTCAGTCGACGACAGTATTATCCGATAGTAATAACGTTTGTAAAGATTTTACTTTTGTATAAAAATAGAATTGTTCAGTTATAGGAAATTTCCAGAGTACAGAGGCGAATTTTGCAGGGTAGTTCTACGGGGGGTAGATTGGGCAAATTTGTCGGGCAGGCGCGTAGAACCGACGTAGACAGTCCGTAGGACCGTATTGATTAGATTCAAAGGGGTCGAGAGAGAGAATCGTCGCTCGGATGAGGGTGTTCGAGGGAGAGCTGACGTATTTTCGTGTTGCAGACGAGCTGGGCATCAACAAGGACAGATACAAGTCGCTCGCCGACGAGATGGACTCCACGTTCGCCGAGTTGGCAGGATACTAAGCCGTTTCGTCCTTCCGTGCTTCCGTTCGACGATCGAGATTATCACGCGGGGAGATTATCATGCGGGGAGATACGGAAATGCTGCGACAATTCCGTAGCCAAGGGCGCCACATCGTTCTCGCTCTTCGGCAAGAGAACCAGAGGATGCTGAGGACACGCCTCCTGGGGACCGGACGTTATTTATCTAAATTATGCGACGACGATGATCGATATACTTGGTGGAGATCGTAAGGAATTTTACTCTGTTACACTGTTGTACCAAAATATTACACGAGACCCAATAAACTGCTGCAATGTGGTATGCGTTACTAATTAGACACGCTTTCTCGTTCTAGTCTGATAGAGATCGAAAACCTCTTCTTCGCGACCAGTTCCTCGATAGAGAGATCGACTCAGCCGACTGTACAGCTATGTCCACACTGAACCACCATCGAGCAACGTTTCGCTCGACTTTGGTTCAGCGTGGACACAGCCTAACACGTTCGCTACGGATGTCACAGTTCACTGTCTTTCACGTAAAGATAGGCAAATTGATTTTATACATTCTATTGTATTTTGTTTATATCGACTCGGACCCTCACTTTCGAGAAACCGGTTGAGATTGATTCAGCCAATTGTAAAGCCATGTCCACACTGAACCAACATCGAGCCACATTGTGCTCCACTTTGCTTTCAGTGTGGACACAGTCTTTCACGTAAAGATAGGCAAATGAATTTTCTACATTCTATTGTATTTTATTTCTATTGACCCTCTCTTTCGAAAAACAGGTTGCGCAATCGTCCCCTAGCGTGCGTGGTCTCTTTGGCAAAAAATTCACCCTCCATCCCCCCGAATACAGTGTGAAATATTTTCTATCTGTCTACGAATGAATCTGCGGATAGAATGATGAAGTATGAGATTTTGTAGGACCGTTCGGGGATCGGGGATCCTCCAGATCGTTCGGAAAAGGGTTCGAAGGGTGGGATGCACAGACTCGAACGTCGCGATGTAGAGTTTTTCAGAGGCACAGTTATAAGAGACGTTTATTAGTCACCAAGGTACTTATTAAATGTACACTGAACGTATAAATGTACACCGAATGGCATAGAAATTCAGGAGTACCGACTTGTACTATCCTCGGGAGTCATGAATAATTTGTATATCTACACAACCGTTCACGGTCTCCTTATCTACTATTTACAGCTGATATTTTTATCGTCGGGAGGGGGCAAACCTCGTTCCGCGACTGTGTGCAAATAGTCTTTTATACATACAACGCGTCAGCCTGTCTCGAGGATGCTCAAACACAGAGGAAGGACGAAACTGTTTCCAAATTGACAAATTCACGATTGACGACAAATGGTAGACAATCACAGAACGGTGTAATGCAAGTTTCAGACTTTGTCGTGGTTCGTTTTATTATGTTGTCGTAAGCTTCCTGTTTCTAATTAAAATGATATTCAAGTAAAAATGGATAAATGTATAAGGTTTAAACGAGAAATACTTTTATTACAAACGATAAAATCAATAAGAATTGTAGATAAATAAAATAATATTTTCAATATTATTTCGTGTAAACTATTCATTTAAGATCAAGATCTTCAGCTTTTTAAAATGCTAATAAAGTACGGTTTATTCGAGTACATTACAATAGAAATGAGTTTCCAAGTGGACGATTAACCTGCTAAAAAATTCATTAAAAAACCAGCGGTGTCGCTCTGACATTTCTCACCTTAAAACGATCTTTCATGAATTATTGATCGGATCTTTGCAAAGGTGCAGAATACTCAAACAGTAAAGCACGCAGGTAACACGACAAAGAGTAAAACTAGCATTCCACCGACTGGTAATCAATATTCATTTGCCAAGTGGACAGTGTGAAAACGCCGTGAGAGTGTATTTACGTTGGAGCTGCGATAGAATCCTCAACTAAAAAGTATCTTCCTTTGGTGTGTCTGCTGGTTGTTAGGTTCTCCGATAAGATTAGAAATCAATGACCAGAAAATACCACATAGTCACTGCTTCAGCATGCTACTACGCACAATTCCGAAACGTATAAAAGCAGTTGATCGCAGCTCCGACGTGAACTCACTCAGAGGACGGAAACTCAGGCATGCAACGAAACAAATGTACAAATATTCTGTGGCGCGGGCGCAATATCTACAAACAAACAAGACGAGATAGCACACACGTACATCCAAAACACGGACATAATCATGTATACATGTATGTGTATGTGTGTATATATATATACAGAATCCATATATACCAAACAAACTGTAACAATGATCGAAAAAACAACGAACAATTAGTAGAGAGTATAAACATTCATCTAGAAAAAAGAACTCATCCTCTGTCACGATCGACGACAGAACGCGTTCTGATTTCAGAGTATTTCGGCTCGATAGGCCTCCACGCGAGAAACTTTACCCTACAAAGTTCCCATGATCGTCCTCCCTTAGCGAGTAAATCGCGTATCTTTCTCCTCGCGTTCGAGAAATGAGAAAACCAATTCCGCTATGATCGATCCCGCGAAACGAAAGACAATGGGGTGCTCGTGCGAAAAACAAACTCTCTCGGCAAGTGTCGGACAACAACCATCATACTAATGCCCACTCTCTGCACAGAAAATTCATTCTCGCCGCGAGCACGCAGATTCGTCCAGATCGAGAACATCGAGATCGTCGTAACGATCGGGCTCCGATCTACGGCGATCCGGGCAAATGAAGAAGATCGACCGATCGAACGTCGCCCGATCTCGTCCGCAAGACGCAATAGACTGCGGATCTTCATGCAAAATCTCTGTGAATCGATCGCGGGATACGGGAGCCACGTAAAAGTGTGTCTTCCTCGTTTCTGGAATTTCTGAAATAGTTTTGAACAACTGGTTTGGTCACTGTTCTAGTACCATTATTGCAAATATTCTTTACGTTACTAAATATGTTGGTCTTATCACACAATTGTGTCTAATCAATTACATCAATTTCATATCCACAAAATGAATGGAATAATTCTAGCGAGGAAGAGATGTTTAATTTTCGAGTGTTTTCGAGTTCGAACAGCTCCGACTGCGAAGGGTTGATACATAATCGTTGTTCGAAAGAAAGAAACCCGAGAAACTCCGCTCCGAACATGAACGCAGCATGATTTTTGTCACGAGTGCACAAGATCCGCAGTCCAGCAATAAATAACGCGCTGCGAAACTATACACAGTCTCTACCAATGATTATTCGCCTAGAATTGTACAACGATTCATCACCTAAACAACGTTATCAAAAAACCATTAGACTATTTGGTGTGTGTGTTGATTGCACGCGACATCGTGACCGTTCTGTGGCGTTGCGCGAACTCCGGAGCCATGGAACGGGCTCGAGAAAAACGAAACGGTAGAAGAAAAAACTGAAGAGGAGAAAGGAGGAAAACGTGACGTCCGCGACGATTCTCTCGGTAATAAAGTGCGCGCGATGGGATCGTCGAGGGATGGAACGGTACGGACGCAGGTACGTTTTTGAAAACGTTACCACGATCTTCCGTAAAGGTTGGATCTGCTAAGCGCGTCTGAACGCGGCGTTTTGCGATCTTGGGAACTTCATCAGAAGCGATCACTTGTGTCTGGACGCGTGCGTCTGGTTCTAGACGACGAATAGAGTGTGGATCGCGAAACGCAGCGTCCAGATGCGCTTAGGAGATCCGACTTCTGTGTCGGATTCTAGATACTTGGCACACAGAGAGACACGCGGCGATGGCCGTACGTTTCACGTTTCCGCGAGAGAGACCGGTGTCGTTTCGACCGTGTCCACGTGGCAAAGAATTGTGGAGCAGTCTTTCTGTATTTTTTCCCCCGATCAGCTTCCGCCGGAATTTCTGAGAACGGAACTTCGCTCGCGACTCGGACAATGCGGAATAAATTAGGCGCAGCTGGGTGGCCAAGCCAACGAACGAATGAATCAAAGTATAATTGCCGGAGGCGTCGCTCGAGTGATTTGAACGCGTGGCAAACACGACGCGGTGGAACGAAATTTTTCTTCCTCTCCCTTGGGCGAACATGCTTCGTTCGAACGGAACATAATCCTCGAATCTCGCTGGAACGCGAAACACGATTTATGCGATCTCAAAAATAGAGACGATCGGCGCGCGCTTCTTCTATTCAGTTTGTTTCTCTCACTCGTTCCACTGTGCATGGCTGTTGCAGCTCGGAAAGGAACGTGAACGCATCGTTCTCGTCGCTCGCGCGTCAGCTTACACCCCTAATTGCAACTTATATATCGTCCAGCTTAATACTTACAGCGAATACTCTGTACAATTGGTAAATTAGAGACGCTACACGCGTCGGACTCGCGTACACGCCACGCTAATTAGTCTCAAGACCGAAATTAAACGTTGTTTTTCTTTTTTTTGATTCCCGTCCGAAGAGAAAGAAATGTGAAAGTTGTTGAATAACCAACGTGCCGGTCGATCGTTACGTTTAAATTACGACGCGTATGAAAATATCAATAAATACAAGGTGTCCTCGATTCAAGAGGATGAACCCTAGCGTTTACGATAAATTCCTCGCGAGATATCAAGAATATATCTATATGTTACAAAGGCAATGGCGACGCGCGGAAATTTTGCTCGCGAACGACCCCGATTACACATCATGTTCCACAATCTCTGTTTAAAAAAAAAAAGAAACGCGCGCGCGAGAGAGAGTAACTCTTTTCCTTTCCTATTTTCTGTTTTTGTCACTTTTTTTTGTTCTCATCGTCGTTTTTATATTTTTCTGTTTTTTTCCATTTTTTTTTTGTTTGTTCATCGTTCGTCTGTTTAATGGTTAGAATGTACAAGAAAAATCATACGTGCCTTTTTCTTTGTTTTCGTTTTTTCGGGTCTACATAACAGTGGGTAAATGCACTGTAGACACATTCCGAGAATGCTCCCCAGAGGAAAAAACGGTAAAAATTGTCCCTATGTTACACGACGATTGCAAATGTACAATTCCCGATCTGTGCTTTATACAGATATTATACGTATAATATCACCTATGTACAAAATAACGTAAAAAGTAACAAGTGCTGGAAACGTGTAAAAATTGTGTAACAAAATAGGCTGATCCCGTGTTGACGGGGTCGAGGGAGCCGGAGTTTCGAAAAAACCGACTTGAAAACACCTATTTGCCGTCGACGAAAATTTTCCCTTTATCCGTCTGCATAATTTATGCCTTATGCGGCCGCGGCCGCGTTTTGACGAATGTCAGAAAGAGGACAAGATTGTAGCCAGAAAACAAAATCAGAAGAAGAAACAAAAAGAAGAAGAACAGACACGAAAATGACAGAAACGAAAGGAACACTCGAGAGCACGCGCCCAGATCGAAAAGAAAAAAAACCCGTCGTCTCTTGCCTCCCCCCCCCCTCTCTCTCTCTCTCTCTCTCTCTCTCTCTCTCTCTTTCTCTCCATTTCCCTCTCTCTTCAGAGAAAAGGTGTTATAACGTTTGTTTTGCTAACGTTCTCCTGGGGTCTCTTATATATTACTATTTTCCTTCTTCGTTATATTCCATTGAAAGAATCTCTCATAAGCTCAAATAACTTAGTGACTTATACATATAGAACAATAATATGTAAATGAAAGAGAGAGATGTCATGCGTGTGAGAGTGTGTGTGTTTGTTTATGCTACAGACGGTCACGACGCGAAGAACTGTTGTAGACGTTGCACCGTTCTACGATCCAGGGCGCACAGGTCGAAATCGAACGTCTTCTTCGTGATTTCGTACTGACCGGTCTCCGCGATCACTTGGACGACTCTCTGCAGCTCCTGGTTGTCCTGTAGGGTCATGATCTTCTGCTGTAGGTCCTTCAACTGGGAGACATAGTCTTCGGAGAAGACAGGTGGCTCGCCCATATCCGAGTCGACCAGGGTACTATTCGTCGAGTCAGGTGCTACTTGCTCGGCTTCGGCTTCGACGTTCTTCTCGGCAGCCTGTTCAGCAGTGGCCCTGTCCTCTTTCTCCTTGGCGATGTGCACCTGGTCCTGGTCGACCGCCACTGGCGACTGACTCGAGGAAACCGGCTCCAGCGGCGGCGACGACGAATGTCCCCGATGATCTTTCTCCCGCTTCACCACATGCTCGTCGTCGCCCTTGCTCTCGCTCCGCCGTTTCCGCTTCCGGATCTCCTTCTCCTCGCCCTTGCCCTTCGGCTTGTCCCGCTTGCTCTTGTCCACCTTCTCCTTCTTAATCTCCGTTGGCATCGCTGGAGACATGGGCTTCGGCATCTCCGTTGGCTCCGACACCGTCATGTTCTCCGGCTCTTTCTTGATCACTGGCTTCGTCTCCGAGAACGAGTCATCGTCGACCGAAGGCGCCGAATCGCTGCTGTCCCTCTCAGGCATCTCTGACAGGAGGGCCATCAAAGGATTAGCTGTGGGAGCATTGGGCACGTTGTTCTGCTTCTCCGACGACGTCTTTATCCTCTCTCGTTTCTCCTTCTTATCCCTCTCCTTGCTACTGTCTCGCTTGTCCTTCTTGTCCCTCTTCCTGTGCTTGTGCTTCTGCCTATCCTTCTCGCTCTTCCCATCTTTCGGCTTCTCAGACTTTTCAGTTTTCTCCGGTTTCTCTACCTTCGGCAGCTTTTCCTCTTTCGGCTTCTCCGGTTCTTTCGGAGGTTTCGGAGACTTCCGACCGTCCTTCGTCGATTTGTACTCTTGGCTCTTCTCTTTTTCAGTTTTCTCCGGCTTCTCAGGTTTCTCCGGCTTCTTCTCGCTGACTTTCAGCGACTCCTTCGAAGCTGATCGCTCGCCCTCTTTGTACTTGTCTTTACGTTCCTTGTCCCGGTCCTCTTTGTGCTTCTTCTTGTCTTTCTTCTTTTCGCTCTTCGAGGAATCCGCGGCGCTCTTCGAGCTATCCTTCGTCTTCTCTTTCTCCTTGTTCTTTTCTTTCTCTTTCTCCGTAGCGGGCTTCTTCAGCTCTTTCTCCTTAGATTTTGGCGACGCTGGTCGCTTCGCAGGTGGCAACACCGAAGGGCTAGCAGGTCTCTTCAAGGACACCGGGGATGGGGGACGTTTGTGTGACGGGCTCGAATGACTCTTCGCAGGCGGACTAGAAGGCCTCTTCGATTTCTCTTTGCTACGGTTCTTCGTCTTCGACTGGTCCTTCAACTTCTTATCCTTCTTCTCGTCGATCTTCTCCTTTTTACTCTCCTTGTGCGGCGAGTCCTTCAACTTCGAGGTTTTGTCCACTTTCTCGGACTTCTCCGCGGTGACCACCGGCTTCGGAGCTGACGATTTCTCCGGCTGTGCTGGCTTCTTGGTCTCCTGCGACACCTTCGTCGGCTTCAACGGTGTGCCGAACAATTCAGCAAAGGAGTTCGATGTCTTCGACTCCACTGTCTTGTGCTTTTTCGTCTCGCTCCCGCTCAACTTTGGCTTGCCAACCATAGTTGGAGTCTTGGTGTCACTTTTCTCGGCTGAACTCTCGGAATTCGATACTACCACCTGCCGGGAAAACAATTTTCGTACAAATTTTCGCCGGAAGCGGCGGAGAGAGGAAAACTACGAAAGAGCTCGATAAATCGATCTTTGAAGGAAAAGCTAGGAAATTCTTGAGTCGCAGAAACATTTCTTTTTGTGAGAGGTTTAGTTTTTTACAGATTTTGTTTTACCATGTTAACCCTTTGCACTTGGAACTACTTTAACTCGAAAATTAAACATCTCTGCCAACCTAGCCGACGTTTCAATACCGAAATGTTTAGTAATTGATTAGATACCGATATATTTAATAATCTTAACAATATCTTGAATAATGGTACAGCAATTTTCAGTGGCGCCTCACAGTTACCATTCGAGTGTTAAGGGTTAAAATTGGTGTAAGTGAAAATTCAGGTTATAGGGTTTCTATCTCGACTAGCATAGATTCAGGGAATACTTACTCCACCACCCTTCAACAATTTCCTCCTAAATTCATCGGAGGGGTTGTTAATGATCTCAGTGTGCATCACTGAATTTGCAATGGCAGGGCCATTGGTTTGCAATGTAAGATCATACAGAATCTCGATCCTTTTGGTTCCCTCATCTTTGTTTTTCAGGTAGATATGAATGGGAATTTCGAAGCCAGCATAACCGGACTCTTTAATCTCGAACGGTGGCTCCTTTAGCACCCTCTTTGGTTTCGAAAATGTTTCGTGTAGTTGAAAAACCACTGTAAAAGAAGATTAAACACATTAGAATGACATGTATCGGCACCGGGAGTAGAAGAAGAGTAGAACGATTGGAAAGCTGCGTATACCTTTCTCAACATAATGATGTATGTCAGCATTCTCGACACCCCGCACAAATACTTCCCAATCATGAGTGTATCCCTCGGGTGTATGGCGCGAACGTAATGTGGATGAGTGGCCGCATTGTAGGGTGATGCGAATTGCCATTCTCTGATATGAAATTTTCCAAATGTTCTTCTCCAAAGAAAAAGTAGAGGGGAGTCGGTTGCCGCGGGTAAACACAGAGACGTGATTTACATTACATTTTTATTTATCTCTGTGAACGTGAATGAAACTGCTGGCGAGTCCTCGATTATCTGGCCCATCACAGAGCGCCGGTGACGCGGTGGACCATCGTACGCCGACCTTTATGCTAGATCTCCAGGCAATGACAGCACTTCTCCCCTAATTTTCGTGCTCTCGGGATTCTGGTGCATCGTTTGGTTACACTAGTTCTGTATGAAAGTGTTAACCACCTCATTAGAACAGAATTGCGTGTCGAACGAGGTGTCTGCCGGAGGCGATACGCCCCGTTACAGTCGGTGGAATTCTGTGGTTTCGCTTAAGGCTGAATTCGACTCGATTATCAACAGGTAAACTTTACACCAACGAGAACTGGTCGCCATACTCGTTGCTCCGTACACCAGAACTTTAATGTTCAGACACCGCCATCTGATGGACAACACTGAGCCTCTGGGGAACTGTGCCAGTGGACATTTTTTTTTCAAATTTTCTCCAAATCTTGGTGGAACCGGTGACACGTTATTTATTATTAGAACAGCTTCCTCTGGAACGTTCAGACAGTCCTTATCTCCTCGGAGGACCCGGAAGACCACGGGATCGAAACAATAGACTTCGTGCCAGTGCACATTTTTTTTTTCGAATTTTCTCCAAACCTTGGTAGAATCGGTGATACGCTATTTGTTATTAGAACAGCTTCCTCTGGAACGTTTAGGCGGTCTTTATATCCTCGGAGGACCGCGAAATCGAAACACTAGACTTCGCGACTTCAGTGTTTCGAACAAATGTTTACAGGAAATCCATGGTGTAAAATAATGATTAAATTGCTGGATCGATACGCACTTCATCCCAGATCAATAAATAAACGGATAGTCCAGGATAATTATTGCTGTAATATATATTTCTACATCCTTGGACACCTTGGGCTATCCTTGGGGAATTCACGTCCAGTTTAGGGAGTTTCTGTTCGATGTTGACAACGGTACGCTCTAATAAAAGAACCAGAATGTTATTTACGATAAATGTAACCTGTAGACTGTTTGACAGACCGTTCTATTTGTTTATTAACAAGCATGTTGTCTGCGATTATTAAAGAGCACCAGAGTAAACAGACGGCGAGGAAAGAGAGGCAGGGTAACTTGCGCATCGTTGTGTAATTGTATTTTTGGTAATCACCAAGAACTTGTGATAAGAGTAATATTGTTTTGACAGAACAAAAGAGAAAAGAGGCTGTCCAAGCTGCTAGTAATTTGACGCAGGCTCTTGTCGATCATTTGAACGTGGGGTGAGCATGGGGTGCCATTTTATTTATGATGTATATTGATCACATGTAAATATTTTATGGTGCAGGGTTGCCCAGGCATACTTGAATCAGAAAAAATTGGATGCAGAGGCTAAACAGTTGCAGCACAGTGCAACAAATTTTGCTAAACAAACGCAATCATGGTTGAATTTGGTGGAATCATTTTCTAGTACTCTGAAGGAAATTGGGGATGCTGAAAATTGGGCGCGTAGTATCGAGGGGGACATGAGGACTATTGCGACTGCATTAGAGTACTCTTACAAAGGTACAATCGTTGTTATAATTATTATATTTCATGAAATTGTACATACTTTTATTTGCAGCAACCCACGAAGCTCAGGGAACCAGTGCTACATGAACATATCTGGTGGTGCGATGATAAGACTTAAGTAAATGCTATATGCCTATTTAAGAGATCATAGATGTAAGAATAATCGTGTATTATTGTGAAATCTCCCTTATTTTCTGTTTTGAAATAAAAATGTTTTCTCTTACGTTGGCTGTTAAGTTGGTAGAGACCTGAAGTTAGTTACAAGCAGTTACAAGTTCTAACAGAGAGGATATGAGAGTGCTCACGCCCGGGTTTTCGATGCCTCCGGTATAGTGCTGCCCCCACACAAAATCTTAGCCTGGATCAGCTCCTATGCGTACGGTAGAGCGAATTTCCCCCTCCCGTATCCTTCCCGTCCGCCGGCATACTTTATTTTTTTTTGACACTGTTCCACCAAACGGACACTTCTGAGATTTTTATACATAATAGATTAGCATCATAGCAATATTTTAGAATTTTTTGGTAGGTGTCAACATGTGGTAGACATTTTAAATTTTACACAATGTTTTTTTTAGACATAAAGCGATATTTTAAGACAGGAATCAGGAAAATCGGAGCGGAGGCCGCCGGCCCATGCTTATCCAGCTATACCCTTTGAAGCTTTGAATGGGATCGAGTAACAGCTCCAGTCTGGACTGGACTGCATCTACTGTATTGTGTCGAGGAACGCGTGCGTTTTCGTCGGGTGCAATGGGTGCAACAT